>WNWK01024327.1:0-29918 GCA_009830355.1 Cherax destructor
TTTTACTAATAAACTAATAATTTTTGGGCCATGAAGTAGGTAGTGGCAAAGTGGCCCCTAAATTTGCAAAAATTCTTGCCATTAAAAATTATCCAGTACCCTCTGACAGGAAATCCCTCCAACGTTTTCTAGGGATGGTAGGGTTTTATAGAAGAGTCTGTAAAAAAATTGCAGATATTGTAGCCTCTCTAACCTCACTTACCAGTCACAAAGTTCCCTTTAATTGGACCCCAGAATGTCAAAATGCTTTTACGAAAGCAAAGAGATTACTTTGTACTGCACCCATTCTTTTGTCTCTAGACTTCTCAAAACCATTCTTCTTACATGTAGATGCTTGTGAGTCTGGGGTGGGGGCAGTACTTCTGCAATCTGGGGACGATGGGTTGCAGCCTGCCGTACTTTTCAACTAAGTATGCACCTCACCAGATGGCCTACTCAACCATCGAGAAGGAGGCCCTGGCTCTGATATTGGCATTAGAGCACTTTGACGTTTATCTGGAGCCAGACCTCCCAGGTGGTCACCATCTACAGCGACCACAACCCTCTGGTGTACCTCCAATCAATGAAGAATGATAACACAAGACTCATGCATTGTAGCATATGGCTGCAGCCCTACCAACTCTGTATTAAGCACATCTCTGGCAAAGACAATATGCTGGCTGATGCTTTATCTCGAATTTATTAGGTTAGGATGTGTTAGGGACTTTGGGTAGAGACAGCTCTTTTTTTTCCCCCTTGTGTTTTTTTTTTTTTTAGTGAGGGGATATTCTGCTACCGACCGCAGGTATCTTGGACCTACGTTAGCCCTACCGTCTGCTGTCTCACTCTAAAAGTTTAAAGCCGGACTTTATGTCTCGAGAAAAGTATAGCTTTATCTAATGAGTGCGATGGTTGAGGGGAAAGGCGGTCCCATTATTATAACGTGCCATGGCGGCACTCTACCCATTTGAGGTGGAAGCCTAGTCCTGAGCCCACTTGGGGTGGGGGTGTTGCATGCAAAGATTTCGTCACCTTATTCGGAGCATGTTAAACACACCCATATAAGCTGCCTGACCAAACAGCAAACCAGGTTGTTAAGGGTTTGGTGATTGGGGCCCCATCATCAGATGGTTCAGCCAATCATAACGTGGATCTGGCAATGGTAAAGGTGACTTGGATTCCACTCACATGTTTACCATTGTCATTCCCACCCTGAACTGGTTGTTGCATGGTCATCTCTGTCTCTTTGCTGTTGTTTTGCCTTGACTACCGTGGCGTGCACTAATACTACTCTATTTGTATATAGTGTACATAGTTGTATAAAGCTGTAAATACTTGGTGAAGGAAAATACAAAACTCAGATATATAACTGCTTGGTGATGGAAAATACAATTCAAAGCATTTTCTACTGTTTCTTTGCTCCAAGCTTCCTTTTATACTCAGGATAACAGGCCTTAGAACCTGAGGTTGTAATACCAATTTTATTATGTCTTTGTTTCTACAACCACACCAACGATATTGGCTGTGTATGGTACATATTGCACAACCTAACCACACAACTATTATTTAGGCTTTTATTAATAAAAAAAAATTATGGTAAAGAAACATAAATTTTTATCACTTTTATTTTTATATTATGTATACACAGCTTCAAGCATAGGTATACAATGGTTCATACTATAACACACAATACTTATTTCATATCCTGGAATTCATTGCACAATACTCATTTCATCATTTCATATCCTAAATTTCATAACTTATTTCATTTCATATCCCGAATTACAAATTTTATTTCATATCCTTATTTTCATAGAACATTTTATTTCGTGACCTGAATTACATATTTCATTTCATATCCAGAATTTCGTAACACATTTTCATACCCTGAATTACATGTCATATTTCATTTCATTACCTGAATTACATATATTTCATTGCATATCTTGAGTTTCATAGCATATCTCATTTCACAATACTCATTTTACAACTCTGCATTCATTACACAATATTCATTATTCACTATAATCATTTCACAATCCTAAAACACTCCAACACCCCCCTCCCCACCATTACACACCTGTGTTCAACTCTCCATCATAAATTTGCCAGACGAATCAACTTCTTGCTATGAATTCGACTAGAATGAATATACTCGGTTAGGTAAGGTTCGTCAATAAGCTTTACCTATAGACCAATAAGCCTTACCTATAGACCAATAAGCTTTACCTATAGACCAATAAGCCTTACCTCCATAGTGGGTAAATTTTTGGAATCAATAATTACCGAGGCAATTCGTAGCCATCTTGAAAGGCATAAATTGATAAATGAATCTCACCTCGGTTTTACAAAGGGTCTTACGAATTTACTAACTTTTTTCACCAAGGTATTTGATTAGGTAGATCATGGTAATGAATATGATATTTTGTATATGGACTACAGTAAGGCTTTTGATAGAGTTTCACATCAGAGGCTACTGAGGAAAATTAAAGCACACGGAATAGGAGAAATTTTTTCCTGGGTAGAGGCATGGTTAACAGGAAGCAGAGAGTTTGCATCAATGGCGAAAACTCAGAGTGGGGGCGCGTCATGAATAGTGTTCCACACGGGTCAATGTTAGGCCCTTCGTTGTTCACAATTTATATATATGACACTGACTAGGGAATAAATAGCGACATAAGCAGGTTTGCTGATGACACCAAAATAGGTCGCCTAATTCATTCAATGAGAACATTAGAGCAATCCAGGAATATTTGAATAGACTGATGCAGTGGTCGGAGAAGTGGCAGATGCAGTTTAATAGACAAATGCAAAGTTCTAAACATTAGACAAGAAAATAACACTGCCACATATAAACTAAATAATGTAGATCTTAATATTAATGATTGCGAAAAGGAATTGGAAGTTCTGGTTAGAAGTAATCTAAAACCAAAAGAACAGTGCATAAGCACTGATAATAATAGAAGTCCTCAGGTTGTTCTTCAACTCTGTATATCTTTGGTTAGGCCTCATTTAGATTATGCTGCACAGTTTTGGTCACCATATGAGGCATGCAAAGAGTACGTTACACTTTTTTCGGAGCATGTACACTCTCCCATATAGGCTGCCTCCCAACCAGCGAACCAGGTGCTAAGGGTTTAACGGTAAGGGTACCCATCGTTAAATCAGTACCTTGGTTCATTAACCAATCACAGGTGGGCCTGCCAAGTGCTGAGGTGACGTGATTTCACTCCCAGTCAGCACTTGCCAGACTTGCTTCTAGCTGGTTGAAGAACGGTGCTCTCTCTCTCTCTCTCTCTCTCTCTCTCTCTCTCTCTCTCTCTCTCTCTCTCTCTCTCTCTCTCTCTGGCTTCTGTCTTTGCCCTTAAACACCGTGTGGTAAACTTATATTTCAACTCCATGTACATAGTGTACATAAGTGTACATAGCTGTATCTAATTGGTGAAGGAAAATACAAGTTAAAAACTACTGCTGTGTTTATTTTCGCTCCAAGTCCCATTAAGACCATATATTCTATGTAAAGGGACAGAAAATACTGCTCCTCCAAAAGCTTCTAAAAGAATTTATGAGCGAAAAGAAGTTTGTTCAGAGAGGGGAAGTACTCCCTCTCTTATAAGGGAACATTAAGCCCCAATATCCCTAAATGTTTTTACTTCAGTTTTCTTTAAACTCTCCTGAAGGGAGATATGACTGAGGATAGACTGAGGGCCCTGAATCTGCACTCTCTAGAAAGGCATAAAATTAGGGGAGTATATGACTAAGATGTATAATTGGAAATCAGGAATAAATAAAGGCGTGCTAAAAATATCTAGGAAAGACAGGACTCAAAGCAATGGTTTAAATTTTAAGAAATTCAGATTCAGGAAGGATATAGGAAAGTAAAAGGACACAAATGCAACTAATGTGACATTTTATTGTGGCAAGGTTTCGCTCTCCAGGAGCTTTTTCAAGCCGTTACAAACGATATATGGACACAGATGGTATATATATACTCTCCAAGTGAGGTGTAATACTAAAGGTAGTAGAAGTAGTAGTGATATAAGTCGTAGTAGTAGTAGTAATACAATAAGGTAGAACAATCAATATGCACATGAGTAAAAGGTGATAAAACAATTACATGGGTAGTATAAAATAGGTTAGACAAATATTTCTTCTGGAGGTAGGAATAGAGAAGGCCTGTAGCAGTGTTCCACATCTACGATGTGCTTGTGTTGAATTAGCAGGAAAGACTATGTGATGGTAGGGTTCACTGTTTTCAGGAGGATTCTTGCTAAGACTTCAGAGATGGTGAAGCTGCCTTTGTTTTGTTTAATTGTGCTAGAAACAGCGATAAGTGCTGATTCAAGGCACTTGCGTCTACGGAAATTAGTTTCTTTGATTACTAGTCGGGCGTCTTTGAATTTCATGAGATGATTGTTGGAATTTCGGTGTTGTACGCAGGCGTTGTTCAGGTTATCGTTCCTACATGCATTAATGTGTTCATTGAGGCGTGTTTCGAGGTTTCTTGCTGTTTCTCCTACATAAATTCTGTCACAGCCTCCACAGGGTATAGTGTAGACCCCTTCGTTGACTGGTTCATGGTGCTTGGATTTTGTCCTGGTTAGATCCTTTATAGAAGTACTGGAAGCGATGGCGACTCTAGTGTTAGCTTGTGCAAATACTTTAGAAATGTTGGATGCAACCTGGCTGTTGGGAAGAATTATAACTTTGTTTGGAGTGGTGTTGACGCGTGGAGAATTAACGATCTGAAGAGCTCTTTTCTTGCAATCTTTGATGAAAAAGGAAGGAAAATGTAAATCAGTGAATGTTTGGTGAATGTATGTACATTCCTCGTCAAGAAACTCAGGACTACAAATTCGGTAAGCTCTTAGGAAAAATCCGATGATGATTCCTCTTTTGGTCTTAGTATCTTGACTGGAATAGAAGTGTGTGAGATCATTTTTATTTGTAGGTTTCCGGTAAACTTGAAATCTTAGGTTGTTATCTACTTTGTGGATGAGGACGTCTAGAAAGGGTAGCTTGTCATTGGACTCTTCTTCTAGTGTAAACTGGATCGCCGGTTCAACTGCGTTGAGCCTTGCCTGAAGATTCCGTACATCAAAACGTTTGGGAGTTATTACGAGGACGTCGTCTACGTAACGTAACCAAGTGACGCTTGAGGGGATGATGTTGGCGAAGTGTTCAGCCTCTAGGTGTTCCATGTACAAGTTAGCTAAGACGGCACTGATGGGGGACCCCATTCCCATGCCGTATGTTTGTCTCATGAAATTCAAAGACGCCCGACTAGTAATCAAAGAAACTAATTTCCGTAGACGCAAGTGCCTTGAATCAGCACTTATCGCTGTTTCTAACACAATTAAACAAAACAAAGGCAACTTCACCATCTCTGAAGTCTTAGCAAGAATCCTCCTGAAAACAATGAACCCTACCATCACATAGTCTTTCCTGCTAATTCAACACAAGCACATCGTAGATGTGGAACACTCCTACAGGCCTTCTCTATTCCTACCTCCAGAAGAAATATTTGTCTAACCTATTTTATACTACCCATGTAATTGTTTTATCACCTTTTACTCATGTGCAAAATTGATTGTTCTAACTTATTGTATTACTACTACTACTACGACTTATATAACTACTACTTCTACTACCACTAGTATTACACCTCACTTGGAGAGTATATATATACCATCTGTGTCCATATATCGTTTGTAACGGCTTGAAAAAGCTCCTGGAGAGCGAAACCTTGCCACAATAAAATGTCACATTAGTTGCATTTGTGTCCTTTTACCTAACATATTGTCGGTAATTCTACCAATATTATTACACGATATAGGAAAGCACTGGTTTGGTAATAGAGTTGTGAATGAGTGGAACAAGTTCCCGAGTACCGTCATAGAAGCTAAGACCTTGTGTAGCTTTTAAAATAGGTTGTATAAATTCATGAGTGGGTGTGGGTGGGTGTGAGTTGGACCTCACTAGCTTGTACTAATAGGTTTTATGCCGTGCTCCTTAAGTGGATGTGACCTGACCTGACTAGGTTGGTCACTGCTTTAAGGCAAGAGGTGACTTGGACTTGCCTCACATAGGCCAGTAGGCCTGCTGCAGTGTTCCTTCTTTCTTATGTTTCCTTACGCGGATTTTCGTGATGACCCGCCATTGGAGCTTTTGGTCATCTGACCGAGGCCTTCCGCTGGCTTACCGGTCCACCCCTTAAAAATTATGGTCATAGTTATGACCATTTCTTTAGTTTTTTTTTTTAATACTCCCTCAGAAATATTTTTATAATCCTTGAATAAAGTTGTCAATCACTCTAAATTCATAATATGATCTATCACTCGCACAATTCCTGAATAACATTTTAATTACAAAACACATTATGGATATTCGTAGCATATATATTCCTCTCATGAGATTAAATTATTATAACTTTTAATAAATATAATTACTACTAAAATATGTTTTTAGTAAAAGAGTTTCTCAAGGAGCACTTTTTGGCAACACTCTTCTTGCACGAAAATGTGGATCACCTATAACGTCTGTCACCCATAACGTCTGTCACCCATAACGTCTGTCACCCATAACTTCTGTCACCCATAACGTCACATAACCCCACAACACCTGCTCATAATCTTCGAGTTCCTGTAATTTCATATTCTGAATTTCATTACACATTTTATGACCTGAATAACATATATTTCATTTCATATCTTGAGTTTGATAGCATATTTCATTTCACAATACTCATTTTAAAACTCTGCATTCATTATACAACATTCATCAATATTCACCACTACTCAGCCACCATCACTACCACTACTAGCACCACTGTCACCATACCAACACCATCCCCCTCAATCAGCAGTACTAACACCATCACTATCACCTTTGTATTTTCATTAAATTATTCATGAGATTCCTTATACTATTTCCATTAATATATTCATATTATACTATATATTTTCATTAAAATATTCAAAGAATATCCCAAATTTTCATTAAAATTTTTATATGATACCCAATATTTTATTTAAAGTATTTATAGGATACCCTATATTTTCATTAAATTATTCGTATAATGCACAATATTTTCATTAAAATATTCATGGGATACTTTATATTTTCTTTAAAATATTGATGCACACTCACCCATTTACATATATGCATGCATACACACACACTCTCACACTTACTTATTCCCTTATAATTCTTACAGTCTCTTGTCCCCCTTCCCTTTATATAAAGGAACTATACATGCTCTCTGTCAATCCCTAGGTACCTTCCCCTCTTTCATACATTTATAATAATAATAATAATAATAATAATAATAATAATAATAATAATAATAATAATAATAATAATAATAATAATAATAATAATAATAATAATAATACTTTATTTAGACATTGTACAATTATACATGGTAGATATAGTTATACATAGTAATTACATAGTTATTACTTAGTTATTAATGAGATGTACATGCCAAAAGCCCCTAATATGCTGTGCATTGCGGGCATTCTTAGGACTACTTAATTCTAGACTACATGGTAAAAAGTTATGGTTGATAATTTATAAAATAAGTAAAGTTGCATATCTATGTTATAAAGTTTGAAGATAGGTTGAACATATCAATTAATTGTAGCAATGCAACTAATTGAGTGAGATAACAATTTAGAACAATTAATTGCATTGCAGTTAGTTTACGTGGTCATTATAATGTAAGTGTTGTGGAAATAATTAGCTAAGTATGTAATATTCATAACAGGTTTTACATTCAATTTATTAGTCAGGTTTTTACGTTTGATTATTCTACTTTGCTGGGAATGTTTGATATTGAGCAATTAGCTTTGGGTGAGAAGGTGGTTTTTAAGCATCGTTTTGAATTGGGGTACAGGTAGGGTTTCTTTGGCAATGACAGGTAATGAATTCCAAATTTTCGCGCCTTTTATATGCATTGAGTTTTTACATAGTGTTAGATGGACACGGGGAACATCGATGAGTGATCTGTGTCTAGTGTTATGATCATGTGTCCTGTTAAAATTGGTAAGGAGAAGTTTGAGTGGTGGGTTAATATTTGCATAGAGTGTTCTATGTATGTAATAGGCACAGTAAAAAGTATGGATGTCTTGTATGGTGAGTAAGTTTAGGTTTTTTAATATTGGTGGAGTATGTTGCCTGGAGTGAGAATTTGTTATCATTCTAACTGCTGCCTGTTGTTGTGTTATTAGTGGTCTGAGATGAGTTATTGATGTAGAGCCCCATGTGCAGATTCCATAGGTGAGGTATGGGTAAATGAGTGAGTGATATAGGGTAAGGAGAGCTGGTTGTGGAACATAGTACCGTATCTTGGATAGTATTCCCACGGTCTTTGAGACTTTCTTGGAGATTTGTTGTATATGAGTCTGAAATTTGAGGCCACTGTCAAGATGGATTCCTAAGAATTTTCCCTCTGTGAGTTTTGTGATAGGGGACCCGTTTATCATTATGTTAAGTGGTGCGTTTGTAGCTCTGTTCCCAAACTGGATAAAATAGGTTTTATCAATATTGAGAGTAAGTTTGTTGGTCATCATCCAGGTAGATATTTTCTGCAATTCAGTATTTGCAGTGTTGGCTAGTGTGTCTGGGCTTGGGTGAGAGATAACGTATGTAGTGTCATCTGCAAAAAGTATGGGTTTGAGTAGTTGAGATGCATTTGGTAGGTCGTTAATGTAAATGAGAAAGAGTAGTGGGCCAAGAACACTTCCCTGTGGGACACCTACAGTAATAGTTTGCGCGGTGGAGCTAGCTCCATTTGTGTACACATATTGGTTTCTGTTGCTAAGGTATGATTTTAGGTAGTTGAGGGAGTGTCCTCTTATACCATAGTGTGATAATTTTAAGTGTAACAGATCATGGTCAACTGCATCAAAAGCTTTAAGTAAATCAATGAAGATTCCCACTGGGATTTCTTTTTTCTCAAGGGCGGTGTAAATTATTTCTAACATGTGTATAATGGCATCATTTGTATTTTTATTAGGCCTGAATCCAAATTGACAGTGGTTGAGTACGTTGTTGGAGGTGAGGTAGGAATATATTTGTCTATGAAATAATTTTTCAAAGATTTTGGAGAGAAGGGGTAAGTTAGATATCGGCCTGTAGTTATTCAGGTCTGCTTGATCTCCTCCCTTATGTATTGGGGTGACCCTCGCTATTTTGAGTATTGATGGGAAGGTAGAGGATTCAATGGATTTGTTAAAAGTGTTGCAATAATTGGTGAGAGAACTTGAGAGGCTTTTTTGTATATATAAGGTGGTAAGTTATTTAGGTCACCTGCTTTGTTTTTTAATGTGTTGATTATAAGTGAAACTTCTATTGGGTTGGTTGGGGTTAGGAATAGTGTGTTCGGATAGGTGCCAGTGAGATAGTCGTTAGGTGGAGTATTTGAACTTGGAATTTTGCTTGCCAGCTTTTTACCTATGGTGGAGAAGAAATAATTGAGTTTGTTTGCTGTTTCAATAGGGGGGAGTATGGGTTCATCTGGTTTTGTTAGCTTGAGTGTTCTGTTTGTGGATATCTTTTTTGTTCCTAGAATTTCAGATAGGGTTTTCCAGGTCTTTTTTATATCACCTTTTAAGTTATGTAGTCTGTTCTCATAGTACAATTTTTTTGACCTTCTTATCAGACTCGTTAGGTTTGATGAGTAGCGTTTTGTTTGTTCTCTTGTTATTTGTCCCATTCTGTACTGTTTTTCATATAGGTGCTTTATATTAATGGATTTGAGTATGCTGGGGGTTAGCCAGGGACTATTTAATCTTTTAGTTGTGATTTGTTTAGTTTTTTTAGGGCAGTGCTTATTATAGAGGTATTGGGTCTTGTTAAGAAAATTATTAATACATAAGTCAGTATCTGGGAAGTTGGCTATTTCTGTTTGCCAGTCAATGTTTGTCATAGCTGTTATAAAACTATTTATAGCTGTCTCATTATGTAGTCTGAAGGTAACTTTAGTAGTCTCTAGTGGTAATTTTCCGAGATTTGTTATGAGAAAGGTTGGGTAGTGGTCAGTGGTATTGTCTGTGATTATGCCTGATTTTAATGGGGAAATGGTGTTAGTCCAGATATGGTCTAATAGAGAGGCACAGGTCTCAGAGATTCTCGTAGGTTTTGTTATTGTCGTGAGCAGCAAGCAGTTGCTCATAGTGTTTGTGAATTCAGTTACTAGTGGGTCCTGGTCTTGTAGGAGGTTTATATTGAAGTCTCCTGTGAGGATTAAGTGGTCTTTGTTCATGTGTGCATCAGTATTAAACAACAATACCAACCACTCCAACACTATATCCCCTACTGCTTTTAACATTTCTGTCATGATCCCGTCAGTTCCAAATGTTTTACCCCTTTCATTCTACGTAATGCCTCACGCACCTCCTCCACACTCACATCCTGCTGTTCTTCACTCCTAAACGATGTTATACCTCCCTGGCCAGTGCATGAAATTGCCACCTCCCTTTTTTTATCGACATTTAAAAGTTCCTCAAAATATTCCCGCCTTCTACCCAATACCTCTAGCTCCCCATCTACTAACTCCCCTACTCTGTTTTTAACTGACAAATCCATTCGTTCCCTAGGCTTTCTTACCTTGTTTATCTCACTCAAAAACTTTTTCTTATTTTCCGCAAAATTTCTAGACAGTGCCTTTCCCACTCTCTCATCTGCTCTCCTTTTGCACTCTCTCACCACTCTCTTCTCCTCCTTTCTTTTACTTTCCATATACTCTGCTCTAATTACAACACTTCTGTTTTGTAAAAACCTCTCATAAGCTACCTTTTTCTCTTTTATCACACCCTTTACTTCTTCATTCCAGCACTCACTCCTCTTTCCTTCTGCACCCACCCTCCTATAACCACAAACTTCTGCCCCACATTCTCATACTGCATTTTTAAAATGATCCCAACTCTCTTCAAACCCCCCCCTTCACTACTCATACTTGCACTAGCCCACCTTTCTGCCAATAGTTGCTTATATCTCACCCTAACTTCCTCCTCCCTTCGTTTATACACTTTTACCTCTCTCTTACTTGCTGTTGCCATTTTCGTTTTGTCCCATCTACCTCTTACTCTAACTGTAGCTACAACTAAATAATGATCCGATATATCAGTTGCCCCTCTATAAACATGTACATCCTGAAGCCTACCCATCATGCTTTCATCCACCAATACATAATCTAAAAAACTACTTTCATTATGGGCTATATCATATCTTGTATACTTATTTATCCTCTTTTTCATAAAATATGTAGTACTTATTACCAAACCTCTTTCTACACATAGCTCAATTAACGGTTCCTCATTTACATTTACCCCTGACACCCCAAATTTACCTACTACTCCCTCCACAACATTTTTACCCACTTTAGCATTAAGATCCCCAACCACAATTACTCTCTCACTTGGTTCAAAACTCCCCACACACTCACTCAACATTTCCCAAAATCTCTCTCTCTCTCCTCTACACTTCTCTCTTCTCCAGGTGCATAAACACTTACTATAACTCACTTTTCACATCCAACCTTTATTTTACTCCACATAATCCTTGAATTTATACATTTATATTCCCTCTTTACCTGTCATAACTGATTATTCAACATTATTGCCACTCCTTCTTTAGCTCTAACTCTATTTGAAACCGCTGACCTAATCCCATTTATTTCTCCCCACTGAAACTCTCCTACCCCCTTCATCTTTGTCTCACTTAAAGCCAGGACATCCAGCTTCTTTTCATTCATAACATCTACAATCATCTCTTTATTATCATTCGCACAACATCCACGCACATTCAGACATCCCACTTTGACGGTTTTCTTCTTTTTCTTTTTTAGTAAATCTATACAGGAAAAGGGGTTATTAGGCCATTGTTCCCAGAATTTTAGTTGACTTTTACAACACGCATGGCTTACGGAGGAAAGATTCTTATTCCACTTCCCCATACTATACTATACCTATACATACTAATTCTCATCTATACACATGCACACACACACACTCATGCTTCATGATATACATTTCCCATCTCCTTTGATCAACTTCAATAAATATTGAAAAAATACCCTATTTTCCATTAATTTCTTCATAGAATGTCTCTCATTTTCTTTACATATTCATAGATTACCCCATATTTACTTAAAATTCTTCATATAAATATTCATATAAATACCCATAAAATTTTAGTTTTCATCAAATTTCCATAGATATTATGGAAATTTATTTTTTATTGTATATTGTGTGCAGTCTATAATAGAGTTAGTGCAATACAATTCAAAGTTAGGTGCTACTGATTTAAAATCTATTTTTTTTACTCTCACTGTATACACTTTGTTATAGCATTTGTGCAATAACAGTGAGGTACTATTGATATATCAAGTCTTAATCGTTCATTATATTTCATTACTACTATATCACTATATGTTTATTAGTTTTTACAATCTACTGCAACAATACACATTTACACCATTATTGTTCAATCACCCCCTTATTACATATATTAATATTACCCCTTATCACCCTTCTACAATTCATAATCATTTAAATATTTATCAGTTAACCCTAAATGCTCGATGCTGACATCAACCCTGAACTGAATCTGTATAATCTAAATCGCAGTCAACATTTAAGTGAAAGCAACTGCCTTTACTACACAGCAACAGAAGCCAGTACTGTCCTCAGCAATGCCAGAAATATTACAATTTTGAATTACAATATTAGATCCCTAAGTAAACACTATGATGACCTCCTGGCACTCCTAGATTCATTAAAGACAACCTTCTCCTTTATTATTCTTACTGAAACCTGGCTTAAGAAAACACAATACACATCTACACACTACTAGAATACACAGCAATTCATAACTGCAGACCAGAACAAATTGGTGGAGATATTGCCATCTATTATTCTAATGAACTATCATGTACCAACACCATATCCTTCAATGATGAATATGGTGGCCAGTCTCTCCTGATGTAGGGGAAACCTCTTGCACGGCTGTCCCATTCACATAGAAAGCAGCAGTACTTGGTGTGTCCGCCCTGCAAGCCCATCACAAGAGCAACAACCTACCTTTCACCTCCAGATATAAACTTGCACAGTACAACCACCTTCTATGACTGCTGGAACAATAATGAAGGTCAGTGAGACTGTGAGTGTGGTAAGAAACACACTGCCACAAGCCAGTTGGAAACTGTTGTGACACGTAGGTGTATATTGAAAAGTAGAGCTAACGAACAATTTTAACCATGATATTCATTATCAGTGACCTAAAATTAGTTGGAAATTGCTACTCTGGTCTCGGAAGTATTTTGGTTGTTGACCAGTGTTACAGATACACAAATGAATAAGCACTACACACACAACCCGCACATATAAAAAAGAGAGGAGCTAGCAGGAGACTTCAACATCAACCTTGGCCTAAGTGATGACTAACCTGTAATTGACTTTATTAACAATATGAACAATACACTACTCATACCAGCAATTACAAAACCAACAAGACTAACTGAGACGAATGCAATCATAATTGACTATATATGAACAAACATACTAGCGCCCCCTTAAAGCGGAGATAATCATGGACAACACTACAGACCACTACCAACTTTCCTCCTAACAAATATTTGTAAGCAACCAGTGGAATATAATAAGTTCTCTTTTCGACTCTATGATGAAGCATCAATAAGTAACTTCACAGCAGAATTAAGCTCATTTAACTGGCCTATAGAATTCTCCAATGCTGTTGGTATCAATGAATGGGTAGACATATTTCTAAACAAAATTCAGACTATATAACAAACATTCTTCCATAAAAACTAAACAGATCATCAATAAAAGACTAAGTTGCCCATTGCTTACTAACAGTATCCTAAGATCTATCAATATGAAACATCAGTATGAGAAACAATATAGAAGGGGGCTTAATAACTAAAGAATTTATCAAACACTATACGTCTATAGGTCAGTCCTCACCAAATTAATCAGAAAGTCCAAGCAACTATACTATTCTAATAGATTTACTGAAACGAGAGGAGATATAAAAAAGACCTGGAAGACACTCTCTCAGATCCTGGGCACCACAAACACAACACAGTTAGTAGTATTGTACTAACTAAACCAAACAAACCTAATCTCCAGCCTATTGATAAAGCTAACAAGTTAAATGACTTCTTCTCAACCCTAGGATCAAATCTCGCCAGTAAAATTCCAATTACCAATGCCCGAGCTAATGATTATCTAAATGGAAACTTCCCAACATACCTCTATCTTACACCAACAGAGCCCACTGAGGTAACCATGATTATTAACTCTCTAAAAAACAAATCAGGAAATGTAACCCAAGTACCACCACTATTGTACAAACGAGCGGCTCAAATCCTTTCACCCACCATTGCATTACTTTTCAACAAATCACTTGAAACCAACACTTTCCCGGCATCACTCAAAATAGCAAGAATTACTCCAATGCACAAAGGTGGTGACCCACCAGATGTAAACAATTATAGGCCAATATCAAACCTGCCTTTACTTTCCAAAATGTTCAAGAAGCTCTTACACAAAAGGTTATTCTCCTTCATAACATCACAAAGCATTCTCAACCCCTGCCAGTTTAGCTTCAGGAGAAATAAAAGCACAAATGACGCAGTAATAAAAATGCTAAACCTTCTTTACATAGTACTTCAAAAAAAAAAAAAAAAATAATATCTGCTTGGACTCCTGGTCGACCTTAAGAAAGCCTTTGATACAGTAGACCACAGCATCCTACTCCTCAAGCTTGATCATTACGGTATAAGAGACCACACACTTGCATTTATCATGACACTTGGATCCCTCCTTTTCCTTTTATAATTCAACGATCTTCCAAGCGTATCACAACTTGTGCCTATTCTCTTTGCTGACGACACGACTTTTGTCATCTCCCACCCTAATCTCGCCTCATTCAACACTATTGTTAACGAAGAGCTCGCAAAAATAGCAACCTGGATGACTGTCAATAAACTTACATTTAAAATAGACAAAACCTTTTGCATTATGTTTGGGAGTAGAACAAGTGAGGTCCAACTAAACATTATGCTTAACAACATCCTTATTGCAAAACAAAATGAGGGAAAATTCCTGGGTCTTCACCTTGACAGTAACCTGAAATTTAACACCCATATCTAACACATAACAAAAAAGTATCTAAAACAGTTGCCATCCTCTCAAAGATACGTTACTATGTACCACAAACAACACTACTTACACTATACTAGTATTCACTGATCTACCCCTCCCTCACCTATGCTATTTGTGCCTGGGGTTCCACAACAACAAATCATCTAAAGCCAATAATAACCCAACAAAAAGCTGCAGTGCGAATATTGCACAATACACTGCTAGACAACTCCCCCCCCCTACTCTTCAAAGACCTAAACCTATTCACTATACAAAACATTCACTCGTACTACTGTGCAACCAACATTTACAGAACAATCAATTCTAATATAAATCTCGACCTGAAGCGCTTTCCTGACAGTTGCAATAGGACCCATAGACACAATACTAGGCACAAAAATCTCTATGACATTCCCCGTGTCAGACTAAATCTTTTCAAAAACTCAATGTACATAAAAGGACCCAAAATCTGGAACTCTCTGCCAGAAATCCCCAGAACCACTGACTCATCTAGCTTTTTAAAACTACAGTTAAAAACACCTTATCTCCCAGCCCATCATAAATATATATGTATAAACTGTACATGTATTTGCTCAATATCATGAAAATAGGTAAAACATTATAATCAATATTTATTTAGTCTCAATATCTGTAATCATCTCAAATGTTAATCATTCCATTGTGTCCACCTAAGGTTAATAATCAAAACTGTAATTCTTTTCTACCAATCTTATTAGAGCCATATAGCATGAACTAATAGAATATTCAATTCTCTTGTATTCATTGTAACTCACCTAATGACAATGTGCACAAATTTACTGCACTGTTGCTGCCTTATTAATCTTAAGTTAGTCTTAAGTTTGCCCAGAATGCTCTGTATATAAAGGGGCTTTTGGTATGTACATCCAATTGTTATACTCCTTTGTAAAAACATGTATCATGATGAACTAAAATTATTATTACTATTATTATTATTATTATTATTATTATTATTATTATTATTATTAATATTATTATTATTATTATTATTATTATTATTATTATTATTATTATTATTATTATTATTATTATTATTATATATTATTATTAAATACCAGTAAAATTTAACATTTTCACTAAATTATCATAGACAACTCCATATTTTTTTTAATTCTCCATAAGAAATCTTTTTATTTCCATTAAAATTTTTTATAGACTACATCATTAAAATCCTCTCATATCCTACCATAATACATCTTGCGCATTAAAATCCCCCCCCAAAAATTCCATAAATTTACCATGTATCCAACCAACCCAGTTCCATGGATCAAGTTTGTCTCATCTTATTAATTTAAACAAGCTGAAACCCCTTCTTATTAATATTTCCTGTGAGGGAAAAGTCCATAGATAGGAGTGATGAAAGTGTGAAGGTATGTAGAGTGATGGTTGAATGGTAGTTTGCTTGTTAAGGTGGGGTGAGTGTCTCGCTGCTGCTATACGTCCCCCCCCCTTTTCCACCCTGTGAGAGGTGTAATGCTGGGCTCCGGCCACAGGTTGAAATCACTCGACTGACCACGCTCGATCTCACTGTAAGTACTTCATTAGAGAACGTAATCTGATTACGGCTGCGGAAGTTGCTGAAGCTGCTGACTTGTATGCGGAAGCCCATAATTCCTATAAGGGCCTGAAGGGATCGATCCCTAAGGGCAATGGTTCACCAGAACCAAAGGTTAAGTCTCATGTAGAGGGAGAACAAAAATCATTTATCCCAGTTTGTCATGTATGTGGTGGAAAAGGACATAAACGCCCTGATTGCCCTTCTAAGATAGTTCACAAGGTGGGTAGATGCGTCAAAGAAGGTAATGAACAAGCACCCTTCTGTTCAGGAACAGTTAATGGTCTTAAGGTATCTAAGATATAAAGAGACACTGGATGCACTTGTATAGTCATTTCGGATAAACTGTTCCCTAATCTCAAACCCACACATGCCTCCACTACTCTTTCAGATTACTTGGGCCCTACAGACACGTTTCCTACCATGCGGTGTTACATTAGGTCCAAATGGTTTACAGGTTGGACTAATGCGGTACTAGCTCCCATCACAACTTGCTCTATAATAATAGGTAACGTTAAAGGTGCCATTCCTCCTTGGAAGAGCGATCTTTCGTCACCTCACATAGATGCAGGTTTTTCAGCTCAGCCTCCTCCCAAGGTAGATAAGCTCCTTGTCAATTCTGTTGCTAAATCTCCCTTATCTCGAAGTAATAGTCATTTTAAAGTTGAAACAGATGATACTGCACTCGGAATCGAGATGGCAGGATCACCTGTTCACTCAGTAGATGACAGTAAGGTTGCCACCTCCAACCATAGACCATCTGTCCCAAGTAAAGTAAAGACTAAAGCTCAGGCTTCACCTTCTATGGATCCTTTAATTGCCACAGATCTTCGGTCCAAAGATGACTTTATCAATTTACAGCAGACTTGCCCTTCACTTCGGTATTACCATAGTCATGCTATAAATAATACAGTTATCCAGGGAAGATACTCGTCACATAAGTTTGAATATCGTGACAGGATCTTATATAAATCTGTGTTTAAACCTAATTCTCTTACAATAGATTATTCCCTCCTAGTCATTCCCGACCAATGCCGCGAGTCAATTCTCCAAATGGCTCATGACCTGCCAGTGACCGAACATTGGGCCCATCGTAAGATGTGGCATTAAATCAGGCATACGTATTTCTGGCCACATATGTACACGCAGGTGTCAAAGAAGTATGGGTCGTGCAACAGGTGTCAATGGCTTACTACACCTCATATCCACGATCCTGCTTCCGGTATTTCTGAGCCTATAAATTCCCTCCACCGGAAACAAGATACCCATAACTTAAATTCTATTTACTGGGGAAAGAATTCATTCTAGAAACAGATCATAAACCATTGGTATACCTAGAAACTTTTAAGGGAACCAACAGTCGCCTCTTGAGGTGGACATTGGCAATCCAGTCTTTTAAGTTTCATAGTGTATATAAATGGTTCATCTTATTTCTCTGACTGGTTAAGTCGTGACAGTCAGGAGAATATTTGTACTTATGCGACTTTCATTTTTTTCGGGACTTTTACCTCATAATTTCTACTTCTATTCCTTGAGTGAGTGTGAGGGAAAAGTCCATAGATAGGAGTGATGAAAGTGTGAAGGTATGTAGAGTGATGGTTGAATGGTAGTTTGCTTGTTAAGGTGGGGTGAGTGTCTCGCTGCTGCTATACCCCCCTCCTTTTCCACCCGGTGAGAGGTGTAATGCTGGGCTCCGGCCACAGGTTGAAATCACTTGACTGACCACGCCCGATCTCACTGTAAGTACTTCACGGCTGCTCGTATCTTCATTATTTTATGTTCAAGAGCTTCACTCTTTAATTATTTTGGAGCTTCACTCATGTTTAACAACATTCACTTCTGCTATGTCCTGCCTTGGTTTTTGGTAAAGTTAATTATTACAGTTTCGCCATTTCTTTTAAAGGCCATTATGCCTACTATGTAAATTAATGCTAGAGTGGTGAGTAATTATTGTGGTTTCTTTCACAGTCCTATGTGTCCGCACGGATCATCGGATTCAAGGCTAAGTGGGGGGCCGGCGTACTCACCAATTGAGAAACAGAGTAACCACCAATTCTACACTACACCAGTAGTACCTCAGTACACACTAGAAACATCAGGCAACAGTACGTTACCAGGGAACAACTTTCAACTGAGTCCCGGACATCATTGGTGACATTGTGGATGTTTGAAAACTGTTGGATTTGTGGAAAACATAGAGGAAACAACAAAACAACAATACCACCACCACCACCACGGAGTCGCACATGGATTCATTGTTTCAGTCTTAAGATCATCACAGCTGTAAATATCTAGCTTTGGATCATATATATATATTTTTTTGTTTTCATTTTTCATTTTTCTTAAGATAGGATTATTATAATCATATTTACGTATTTATTATTTAAATTTCATTCTATTAAAATAAAGTGTTTATTTTTCTTGTTATTAGTCTTTTTCTATTATACTTTTCCTGAGAAGATTGGCGACAACCTTCACATTTCCTCTTATTAATATAATGGTTATAAATATTTCCTTGGAACGAGATCCTCTCTCTCTCTCAATCAAGCCTTTTCACAACAACCAACCAAAACTATACATTCACTACACACACTCGTCACAAAAATTTATATACTCACTAATATCAAACTTTTCTCCCATCACTAATTTGTATATCGCCGACCTTTATACTATCGAAACGCACTCACACCCATCAAAATTACAACATGAATTTATATACACTTCGCACAAAAAACCTATACATACACTTATTCATCTGAAAAATAAGATCCAGATACCACACCAATATCCCAACCCATCTCGTCAATTTCATGAACTCCTATACCTACTGCTAACACAATACCATCCTCTCATATCCAACCATACTACATCCTACTCAAGGCCAACATACTCTGTCTCTTTCTAAAGACATCACCATCAACTAAAACACGGACACCAAAAAAAAAAAAAAAATATGACATGTACATGAATATCATATCACATTTCATACCCCGAGTATCAAGACATTACTCATTAATAACTCTGAATAAACTCTCTCATTACACACCTAAGTTCAGCTCCATGATATCTCCCACAGAAATTTTGTCCCTACAATTCAACTTGATGCTGAGAAAGAGAGTTTGGGTGGTGTTCAGAGTGGTGATGGTTACTCAATTTCACAGCATCAAGTTGAATCGTTAAGTGATATACAAATTAGTGAAGGGTGATATACAAATTAGTGAAGGGTGATATACATATTGAATTTTGAAACACCCTCCGAGGCCAACACAATTTTTTTTTTTTCCGACAAGACAAATGGCATTATAATTTCGATACTCCATCTATCTACTACCACAGTTCTAATAGATCCTGTCCTGTCCCAAACACACAGCGAGACGAGCCCCCGCCACCTACCCCTAACTCAAAACCTCGGAAAAAAATAAAATAAAAAAACCGCCGCCCTCATCTGCATCGTGAGTCGAACAGTCACACTATCATATCAAACTAAAGAAAGGAAAACCCCAACCCCGATCCCACCTGCCTCTAGCTCCTAACCCCCCCTCATGCAACTCACATACATACCTAATGAAGTATACACCTTCCATGCCACCCCCCCCTGAGAGACCAACCCCTTATTCAGCACCCCCACCACCCTGCAATAAGATACCCATCGTTAATTGCCGATACCCCTCTGGAAAAGCCTGTTCCCATGCCCGACCATACAAAACTCGATTCCTACATACTGTCCTATAGAACCTAGCTGCTAATGCCCGAACACGTACTTCTCCTCTGACCTCCCTCATGCTCCATGACACAGAAATATAATCCAATGCCAAGTATATGATGGCCCTACGTAAATCCTTTGCACATCCCACAACGTCCAAACTAAGAATCATCAAACTTGACAAACCCCTTTCCCCTACCCTTCCTATAATTCTCCCAAACCATTCCCTCACCCTTGCCAACTCCTCACAAAAATAGACCGAATGATAGGCCGTCTCTAGCATACCACAACTATTACAACTACCAGTCCCTACCAACCCCATCACGAAAAGTTGTGCCCTCGACGCAAGTATGCCATGTAAAAACCGATAACCCGTTTCCCTTACCCTGGAAGGCAATTTCAACTTCTTTAGCCAGTACCAAATACTTCTCCAATCATACAAAGGGTATGTCTCCTCACCTTGCAGTGCCTTACTACAGCTTCCTACCCTATCTAAACTACCCACCCGTACCTTCCCCGGATCCACTACAACAAGAAGGTGCCACAAAAGCGTCTCGCAAACCATGATGTCCCTACCCTGCCACCACCTCTGCACCTCCCTCATTACCTCATTCACCCTCCTCCCATGGGGCCCTCCCCTAGCTAAAAATTCCTGCCTCACAAATAGAAGCTGCAACAAGGGACATTCCTGACGCAGCCCCCTCTCAATGCCTACCTCAGACCCCACCTTTCCATTCACCTGCACCCTAACTGAAACCCGAGAATACAGCATGCCCACCCACTCCACGATTTCCTCACCAAAACCCTGTCTTATCAAGATCTCCGTAACATTCCCATGTCTATGCTGTCATATGCAGTTTCCCAATCCAGCCCTACGACACCTCCCCCTGCCTACCTTCCACAAAACCTTTGATTCTACGATGTCCTCCACTAAAACTACGCCTGGAACCCCATATTGCCCCTCATCTAAGATGTCGTCCAACACTTTCTTCATACGATTTCCTAAGATGCGCGCAAAAAATTTATAATCGGAACAGAGCAATGTGATTGCCCTATAATCCTTCAAAGTATGACTATCCTTCCCCTTTGGAACTAAGACCACAACCCCAGTACGCTGATCCTCGCTCATACAACCTGACGTTTTCATACCATTGCATAGAGCTACCAAAACCCCTTGCAACACTTCCCAATGAGTCACATAAAAATCCACTGAGATTCCATCAATCCCTGGTGCCTTTTCCAAATGTTGTCCCTGCACCGCCTGCCAAACTTCTTCAGTAATGCTCCCCTCCATACATTTCTTTACTTATTCCCTAACCCTGCTCCTATGCCCTCCAACACAATTGTTCATGCTCCCCCATCACATTCCCCCTCCCGCAATTTTTGTTTAAACCATTTATCTGCATAACAACTCATAGCTTCCGTCGTTCATATTACCTGACCACGCCTATACCCCTCCAAATCCTCATCCACAGTCAATGCCATGATCATTATCCCTTTTCTCCTCCTTTGAAATCTTTGCAAAACCATTGCTGAGGGCTTATCACCCCAAAGGATGTCCTCCACTCCCCCCCGTACCCTAAACGCATTAAAAACCTCATTTTGTAAATCTCGCAATTGACCCTGTATGTCTGCAATATCACCCATGGGATACTCCCTCCCCTTTATAACATTCCTGTAACTGATATTCCAAATAACGCTGCTTACCGTAGTTTAACCTCGCCTACTGTAGAAATCCTTAATAGCCACCTTCGCTCTATCCGTCCACCACTGCACAACATTAACAATTCCACTACACCCCCCCTCCCCCGACAACCTTTCCCACCAATCCGCAAATACCTCCCTATGATCTAAGCCCTGCAACAAACCCTTATTTAATTTCCAATAACCATGAAATATGCGGACCACCCCCCAACCCATCCCAGATTTACCAAAACACCCCTATGATCAGAGAATCCCACTTCCATGCAAGTTACACTGCCCACCTGTATAGCCGATGACACATATACCCGATCCAACCTTGCCGCATAACCGTTTCCCCCTAATCACACAATTCCTGTCACCCACAATTATGGCTATTAAGGGAAGACCACACAAAACATAAACCAGATCCCTCCTAACAAAATCCTCTTTCACCCGCCGGTTATTACTCGCCGGCATATACACCCCGATGAAGCCCACCTGTATGTCACCCCACTCCCCTGTCCACCCTGACTATCCTGCCACCCCCTCTTCCCATGCCCTCAAAGTGTAGGGGTTGGTTTACTATACACTAAAACATTTACCACCACTACCCTTTGTAATAACATCACTTCCCCAACACCACAACCCTGCATCCTACTTAAAGCAGCATCCACCACCGCTCTCGAATTCACCTCCCTAGCTTCCAACGGATCATCACTAAAAACAATCCCACAGATTTTTAAAACATCTACACATTTCCACCCTTCCCTAGATTCCAATGTTCCTCCCTTCCAACTCTCCACCTCTAAAAGATTGGATATTCTCCTATTTACCTGCATGCCTGTTGCTCGCCCAAAAACGTCCCTTCCTATAAAAAGTATACTCTACAGGTTCACCTCGACCCCCCACTACATCCACCACCCCAACAGCACTCAACACCTCCCATAAAGCCCCCAAAACACACACCCCTTCCCTCGGTTCCACATCCCACACTCGTATAATGCTGTTCCAGTCTCCTGCTATTAATGTAACATGAGGTAATCCTCGGAAGGCATATATTAACTCTGACCTTACAAATTCCGCCTTTATACGTTTATTCGGGACAGCCGGCATATACACACCAATAAAACACACGTGCACCTTCCCCCATCTACCGTCCACCCTTACCACCTTCCCCCCCTCCTCCCACGAAAGCAAAGTGAAAGGGCAAGACTCTCTAATGCACACCCCTTAAAAAGCTCTGACCCTCCCATGAACACCTTATACCCTTTTAAACCCAACTCACTCCCACACCTAAAATTATGTTCCTGAAAAAAAAACTACATCCACTCTTAATCTACTCAAAGTTATTTCCACCCATTTTCGTTTGACCTCATTTTTGAGGCCATTAACATTCATACATAAATACCAGAATTAAACAGTTGTGGTTTCCCTTTCTGTTTCAGTAGTCTCCTGTCTGTTTTAACATTCATGGGAAGTCCAATGTCCCCTTTCCCTCCCCTCCCATCGTCCCTATGTACCCTAAGGACATCACTCCCCTTAAGGGAGGGGCGAGCCTTTTTCAAGAGATTAGGAAAGGAAGATTGAAAATTTTTGGAAAAAAATGTTTTCTTACCAAAAAATAGTGCATCATTCTTGCAACATTTTGGTGTAATCAGCTTGTTTATATCATATTTCCTAGTATGTTTTTTCCTTAAATGTATTTATTTTTGTTCTTTCTTTCATAAATAATACATCTTGCCAATTAGTGTTTTTTTTTTATAGTTTTATTTCTGCAAAAATGACAATTTTTATGATTATTTCATTAAAAAAAACTACATAGCAACATATCTGACGCCTCCATTCAAGTGCAGGGACTCATGCCACCTCAGTGGCATGAGGCAATGTACATGTAGTCCATTCACGTCATCCTCACCACCCCGACGCCTATCATCTCATCGTCGTACACACTCAGCTGCTACATGTCCTGGCTGCCCACACAGCCGACATGTTCGTACCTGGCCAGCATATGTTACGTATACCTGAGTACGAAAATGTTCCATTAATACATAAGATGGGATTGGCCTCCCCAGAGACATCTTTACTGAGTATGAACCTTCCAACATCCCAGCGTATAATCCTTGCATCCAATGTCCTACATTGACAGCATGAATGACTCCATACTTCTGAAAGACGTCCCGAATATCCATCTCTCTCACCTCAAATGGGACATTACGGACTTTTAACCATTTATATGTAGCAGAAACATCCCTGAAACATACCTCAACTCCTTGCATAACCACTTGTCTCTTGTCCTGATATGCATCAACGATGCAATCGTATGCCTCCGTGCATGCAAACTTGACGAAGATTCTCTTGGCCCCATTCAGCGAAATGCCATATAGTTCAGCATGGGATATCCCCAAAGTATCTCGTAGAATGGCTAGTAGCAAGATCTCTGCATTAGAAGGGTAGATTGCGACTTGCAACATGTCAACACAGACAGTGGTAACCTGTCGTCTGTAGCCTTCCGCCATTTTCGAGAAAATAAAGTTTCACCAAACTGCCTCCAGAGGGCTCTCCCAAACACACCCGCACATGACAAAGGCTGGGCGTGGAAAAAAACATATAATTGTCCATGTGAGAAGCAATCCGTGTCTAGATCTAAACCACACAATACTAAAAATTGGACCTGAGCTTTGCTGATAGTGATTGCAAACGCCAATCGAATTGGGAATTGCAATCTCTTAAATTGAAATGGCATATCCGTTGGAATCATAGGAATGCGAGGAATGAGGACATCTTCACCTTTGAAAGGTCCTCTCAAGATTGTTGCTTCTACGAAGTTGCTCACTAATTTTTTACTGCAAGCCACGTGCCGTTGCAAAGCTTTGGCTGGTTGATATTTCGCAACATGATAATTGGCACACAGATTTTCAATTGCAGTACGTGCGTGCGGTGGCATCCCTGTCAGATCGAGTGAATTCAAAAATTCTGTTGGATAATTAACCGCTTCATTTGCTTCCACAACAGTGTCCACGGACTTGTATGTGACTGCCTTGCTTTGAATGTTAGACTGAACAATATTGTTAAGTTTGTAGATGTCTTTGTTCTTGGCCACAAGAATAGCTCGTTCACTCAGCCAATCGTGATTCTTATAATTGGGTTGAATATTGAGAAATACTTTTTGAACCAATTCTTCTTTTGACGTCACTAAATTGCACAAGTTATGAGGCAATGAAATTTGTCCTGAGGTCAGATCAACCGGCACCTTTCCGTTCCCAATTTCCAGCAATTGATGTGAGAATATCTCAGCTGATCGATCGTTTTGCAGCTGGACTCGCATATTTGTAGTCAATTTTAACGTCTTTACGTGTCACCACAAAGTAGAGTATGTATTTCAGGCAAGCATTTATTTCGTCCGCTGGTGTCGATCGATCAAGAGCCTCGAGCGATTTTTTGTGCGCCATGTTTTTATCTGTCACAGGTGTGACATCAATATAATATAGGTATATAAAACCACACGCGTATTCGAATGCAACGTTGCTTCAAAATGTCAAAGCAATCGGTGAATAACTTTCGGAGATTTAAGATTTTGAACAAACGAACATTTACATTTTTATTTATATAGATATATGTCGTCAATTAGCAAGAAATCATTTAAAATTAAGTCCTTTCTAAAATTTATATACATATATTTTTTTCATTTTTTTTTTTTTTTCATTTGTGTAAAAAAAGAACCTTAGAAAACTTATTTAACCTTATTATAACAAGCGCAATATAATGTAGCCCAATCCAACTAAATATATTATAAATAAGCTTATAATAATTTAATAATAAACATTCACAATGAAATATATTTTTTTTGTTAAGTTCAGAATGATTTTTAAGAACATAATAACATGAGAAAGAAGGAACACAGCAGCAGGCCTACTGACCCATGCGAGGCAAGTCCATATCACTCCCCGGCTTAGACCTGACTACCTTTAACTCTCCTGGTAAACTTCAGGTAGTTAGATCACTTCCACTTAAGGAAGGAGCATGGCATAAGAACTAGTAGCACAAGCTAGTCAGGTCCAACTCACAATCACCCACACCCACTCATGTATTTATCTAACCTATTTTTAAAACTACACAACGTCTTAGCTTCTATGACGGTACTCGGGAGTTTGTTCCACTCATAGACAACTCTATTACCAAACCAGTGATTTCCTATATCCTTCCTGAAACTGAACTTTTCCAACTTGAAACCATTGGTTAGCGTCCTGTCTTGGCTGGATATTTTCAGCACGCTATTTACATCCCCTTTATTTATTCCTGTTTTCCATTTATACACCTCAATCATATTCCCCTAATTCTACGCCATTCTAGAGAGTGCAGATTCAGGGCCCTCAGTCTATCCTCATAGGGAAGATTTCTGATACATGGGATCAACTTCGTCATCCTCCTCTGTACGTTTTCCAGTGTATTTATATCCATTCTGTAATAGTGACCAGAACTGTGCAGCATAATCTAAATGAGGCCTAACCAAGGATATACAGAGTTGAAGAACAACCTGAGGACTTCTATTATTTATACTTCTTGATATGAAGCCAAGGATTCTGTTAGCTTTATTGCGAGCACTTATGCACTGTTGTCTTGGTTTTAGATTACTGCTAACCAGAACTCCTAAATCCTTTTCGCAATCACAAGTATTAAGATCTACATTATTCAGTTTATATGTGGCATGGTTATTGTCCTGCCTAACATTTAGAACTTTGCATTTGTCTACATTAAACTGCATCTACCACTTCTCCGACCACTGCATCAGTCTATTCATATCCTGGAGTGCTCTAATGTCCTCATTAGAATGAATTGGACGGCCTATTTTGGTGTCATCAGCAAATTTGCTTATGTTGTTATTTATTCCCTCATCTATATCGTTTATGTAAATTGTGGACAACACGGGACCCAAAACTGACCCCTGTTAGACACCGCTTGTGACGTGCCTATATTCTGATTTCTCCCCATTTATGCAAACTCTATGTTGCCTATTTGTCAACCATGCCTCTACCCAGGGAAAAATTTCTCCTCCTATTCCGTGTGCCTTAATTTTCCTCAATAGCCTCTGATGTGGAACTCTATCTAAAGCCTTACTGAAGTCCATATACACAATATCATATTCATTACTATGATCTACTTCCTCAAACACCTTAGTGAAAAAAGTTAGTAAATTCGTAAGACAGGAACGCCCCTTAGTAAAGCCGTGTTGAGATTCATTAATCAATTTATGCCTTTCAAGTTGGCTACGAAATTATTTGCTGCACAAGTTTTTGCTTGCCTTATTCGGCAAGAAAAGTTTAGGTATTTAAGCCAAAATAGCAAGTTTTACCTATTCGGCACGACATATACATATATATATATATATATATATATATATATATATATACACATAGGATGGGGTCCACTTCTGGTGCAAATTGTGGGACCCATAGCCTCGGAGAAGTGGATAAAAAGGCTTCAAGGAAGGATATTTGGATTTCTTCCTGAAGCCCTATGAATATTCAACTTCCACTACTGTCATATTCGTGTAGTATAGGGTTATCGTATGAAGGAGCACATCTTAGGAAATATGTCAACCTGGGCAGACTCAAGCATTCTGTGAGAAGGTACAAGGCATCATGGGTGTCAAGATTGCCTATTCGTTGTTCCATTCTCCTCAATTCTTCCAGTTTCTTCCTGAGAATTGTGTCAATGGCATCGCTTCCCAGAGGTGCTCCAAGCAAGACACTATTTGTAGGGGCAATGACTGTTGTTCCTGGTAGTTTTGATCTCACTGCATCTATCACTTGTTGATTGACTGAGATGATTTCACATTTGGATGGATTCAGGATGAGACCCATTTCCTGTCCCCGTGCCATCACCTGTGTAAGATCATCTAGAAGGAACTCCATTGTACCTGCTAGTGTGCCATCATCCAGGAACCTATATATATATATATATATATATATATATATATATATATATATATATATATATATATATATATATATATATATATATATATATATATATATATATATATATATATATACGCACATTAATGTTCGTGTTTGTGTGTCTTTAAAATCTATATGATTTTATTTTTTTCACTCTTCTGAGCTAGGTCTGGTTCACGTATAAAATAGAATCATTGATGCTTGTACAGTGGATGGAGGAAGTATTTACGGTATGGAGAATTGGGCTGTGGGGGAAACTCTCTATGACACGGAGGATTGAAGATGGGGTGCAATAAATGAACGAAAATAGAGGCACCGCAAGCGCAAATAAATGAAATGAAAAAAGGGAGAGAAAGAAGGTAAGAGGAGAGAGAAAAATAAATTGGTGTTGAGGATTGCAGGAGAAAGTAACACTGGAATGATGAAAAGGTTAAGATGAAGGAGTGTAGATGATGGAGCACCGGTGTTAGTACATGTAGGAGTGTAGATGATGGAACACTGGTGTTAGTACATGTAGGAGTGTAGATGATGGAACACTGGAGTTAGTACATGTAGGAGTGTATATGATGGAACACTGGTGTTAGTACATGTAGGAGTGTAGATGATGGAACACTGGAGTTAGTACATGTAGGAGTGTAGATGATGGAACACTGGTGTTAGTAAATGTAGGAGTGTAGATGATGGAACACTGGTGTTAGTACATGTAAGAGTGTAGATGATGGAACAATGGTGTTAGTACATGTAGGAGTGTAGATGATGGAACACTGGTGATAGTACATGATGGAGTGTAGATAATGGAACACTGGTGTTAGTACATGTAGGAGTGTAGAAGATGAAACACTGGTGTTAGTATATGTAGGAGTGTAGATGATGGAGCACTGGTGTTAGTACATGTAGGAGTGTAGATGATGGAACACTGGTGTTAGTATATGTAGGAGTGTAGATGATGGAACACTTGTGTTAGTACATGTAGGAGTGTAGATGATGAAACACTGGTGTTAGTACATGTAGGAGTGTAGATGATGGAATACTGGTGTTAGTACATGTAGGATTGTAGATGATGGAACACTGGACCAGATAACCGCGGCAGCATATGGGCGACTGGCAAACCTAAGATTAGCGTTCCGTTACCTTAACAAGGAATCGTTCAAGACACTGTACACCGGGTACGTCAGGCCCATACTAGAGTATGCAGCACCAGTCTGGAACCCACAACTGGCCAAGCACGTCAAGAAATTAGAGAAAGTGCAAAGGTTTGCGACAAGGCTAGTTCCACAGCTCAGGGGAATGCCATATGAAGAAAGGTTGAGGGAAATAGGACTAACAACACTGGAGGACAGAAGGGTTCGAGGAGACATGATAACGACATACAAAATACTGCGGGAATCGGGCAAGGTAGATAGTGACAGGATGTCCCAGAGAGGCAAGAAACAAGGGGGCACAACTGGAACTGAAGAAGTATCAGAGGGGTGTTAGGAAGCAATTCTTCAGCCATAAGAATTAGGAAGTGGAATAGTTTAGGAACGATATAGTGGAGGCAGGAAATACATAGTTTTAAGACAAGAATAAAACCATAGCAGGAAGAGAGACCCAGTAGCGGGCAGTGAAGGGAGGGCCAGGAGCGAGTCTCGCCCTGCAACCCCAAAAGGGGAGCTTATTTGGGACATGTAGGAGGTAGTGATGGGTCACTGGGTTTGCAAAAAGTGTAGATGATGGAAACCTTGTTGCATGATAGTGAGTGATAAAAATTTTAACATATAAGGTAGATGATGGCACTGTTGTTTGCATGAGGATGGATGATTAGAGCAGGTAAAAATTTTTTGAATTTTTCA
>WNWK01024328.1:0-29915 GCA_009830355.1 Cherax destructor
TTATGTCTATGGGTTATTTTGCAACTATTAAGGTCAGGATTAATTTTATACTTTATTGTTCTGTATAAGTAGGATGCACAGTAGTAGGAATTAATGTTTTGTAAATTTAGGTCATGGAAAAGTGGAGCGGTGTGTTGTCTAGCAGTGGGCTGCGTGATCATTCTTACTGCGGCCTCTTGTTGAGTTATTATTGGCTTGAGGTGAATTGCTGATGTGGATCCCCTGGCACAAATAGCGTAGGTGAGGTAGGGATAGATCAGTGAATAGTATAATGCAAGTAGGGCTGTTCGTGGCACATAATAATAATAATAATAATAATAATATCTTTATTTACTACAAGTACATGTACATGGTATACAGGCCTAGCTGACATCAATGACATACTACTATATAGAAAGTCCCTTGTTATGCTGAGCATTTCAGGCATATTAGGTCAGTGTCCCAGGATGCAACTCACACCAGTCGACTAACACCCAGGTACCCATTTTACTGATGGGGAACATAGACAACAGGTGTAAAGAAACACGCCCAATGTTTCTGCCCTGGCTGGGAATCGAACCCAGGCCCTCGCCGTGTGAAGCGAGAGCTTTAGCCACCAGACCACCAGAGCCCACATAATAACGTATCTTGGAGAGGATGCCAATGTGTTGGATGTGGGTGTTAAACTTCAAGTTGCTGTCAAGGTGCAGTCCCAGAAATTTTCCCTAATTATGCTTAGCAATAAGAGTATTGTTAATAATGTTTAATTGGACATTACTTGCTCTGCTTCCCAAACATAATGTAGATTTTGTCAATGTTAAGTGTGAGTTTATTGGTAGTCATCCAGTTTGATATTATTATGAGCTTTTCATTAATAATGATGTTGAATGATGCTAAATTTGGGTGGGAGATGACAAAAGATGCAAAAAAGAATGGGTCTAAGTTGCTTGGATACATCTGGAAGATCACTGATGCATAAGAGGAAAAGCAGGTGGCCAAGAATGCCAATGTCCTAAAGAGGTTGTGTCCTTAATAAAGACGTATTGCTGTCTGTTAGTAAGGTAAGACTTTATATTCAAGTGCATGACCTCTGATACCATAATGATCAAGTTTGTGATATAGTATGTTATGGTCTACTGTATCAAAAGCTTTCTTTAGGTCGATAAAGAATCCTAGTGGATATTCATTTGTCCAAACTGGCAGGCGTTGGAAATACTTTGTGATGTTATAAAGGAGTATAATTTTTTGTATACGAGTTTCTCAAAAGAGTTGGATGGCAAAGGTTAAGTTAAATATTGGCCCTTAACTGTTTACATCTGTTGGGTCTCTGTCTTTGTGTATTGGAGTAACCCTTGCTATCTTGAGTAATGTCGGTAAAGTGCTAGTTTCTAGTGATTTGTTAAAAAGTAATGTAATGGTTAGTGAGAGGACATGAGCCGCGAATTTGAACAACAGTTGTGGAACCTGAGCTAGATTTCCTGGTTTGTTTTTTTTTTTTTTTTTTTTTTTTTTTTTTTTTTTTTTTTTTTTTTTTTTTTTTTTTTTTTTTTTTTTTTTTTTTTTTTTTTTTTTTTTTTTTTTTTTTTTTTTTTTTTTTTTTTTTTTTTTTTTTTTTTTTTTTTTTTTTTTTTTTTTTTTTTTTTTTTTTTTTTTTTTTTTTTTTTTTTTTTTTTTTTTCCCCCCCCCCCCCCCCCCCCCCCCCCCCCCCCCCCCCCCCCCCCCCCCCCCCCCCCCCCCCCCCCCCCCCCCCCCCCCCCCCTGTTACAAGTGTACAATGTTATTGGTAGTTACAAATATAATACAATTATAAAACTGTAATGCAAGGAGAGCCACTGGCATGCCATGGCATTAGGGCAGTTTATTCTAGAGACTTATTCACCTAAGTATTAATGCTAAAGAAATTGATTGAGTTTATTCTAGTTCTATATTATTTAAATTATTAAATGGTTATACATACTATTTAAAGACAATACAAGAGAAATTGGTGAGTTTAATCTAGTTGTAGAATTTATTTCAAATTAAGAAAATGATGATACTATAAGATTTTAAATGACAATATGATGATATGAGATTGCAACAAGTGTTAAGGAGGATGAACATATCAAAATGAGATCTTCATAAAATAATATTGGGTTTGGAAGTTTGTTACAGCATGAGTATTTAGTATAGGGTGAGTAGGTGACTTTTGAGAAGAGTCTTGAATTGGATCTTCCGACAAGGTTAACTTGATATTTACTGGTAATGAATTCCAGATTTTGGGGCCCTTTATGCATAAATTTTTACATTGGTTAGTATGGACTCGGGTATGTCAACAGTGATCTGTGTCTTGTGTCATGTCTGTGGGACCTATTAAAGTTGTTGAGGAGAATTTTGAGCGCAGGGGTTGAATATTAACAGAGTTTATGTATGTAGAAGGCACATGAATAGGCATGAATATTTTTATGCAGGAGTAGTTTTAAGGTTCTGAATAGGTGGAGTATGTTAATTAGAGTGGGGAATTACAACATCCTGACTGCAGTTTTTAGCTGGTTATGAGTGGTCTGGTGATTTACTGTTGAGCTACATGCACAGATCTCCATAGTGAGATATGGTGATAAGAGAATGATATAAGTAATGAGCTGGCTGAGTGCACATGGCTGCTTATCTTGTTAATATACTGTTTGCCTGAGATTTTTCTTGAAATTTGTTGTATGTGTGTTGAATTTAAGACCACAACAAGGTGGTTCCTAGGAATTTTCTTCAGAGCAGATGGCATCATTTACAGTTAAGTGAACTGAGGTAGGTCTTTGTTGTTGATAAGCTTATTTGTCATCAACCATGCTACATTTTCTGTATTCGGAAAGACACTGCGCCATACGACTGATTTGGTGAGAGAAATATATGCCGTCATCGCAACAAAATACTGAGAGCCAGAGGTCATCATGTAAATGAGCCTTACCGACTGTACTTGTAATGCCATATATTCCATAACATCAGCACCTTGAAACATTGTGCTGCTGAAGTTTGCATGAAAACATGGGCTGGATGAGAGGAGGGTGTTAGGAGGAAACTCGCTGCCAAAATATCCTTAGATCAAGGCTCTCAGTACCAGTGCCAGGAAGGCTCATTCACCTCTTTCCAGGAGTGTAGTTCTTCACACCAGGTTAAACACTTGATTAAACCATCTGCTGTACTGCATGCCCACGCAGCTCATCACACCACACTTACTCTGACGACACCAGCTTGACCAGACATCATGAAGCTCTCCTGAAACTCACACAATACTGCCATTGTTGTTCTAGAGATGGGAATCTCCTTTATTTCTTCAAACAGGCACTACTAGCCTTCATCAGCGCCACCTGAACTGGCTCACCCAAAGTTACTTTTGAGAGATAACGAGTTTGCGTCTTAACAGATCACACTATACCATCGGTGGGCATCGTTCTCATTCAATTAACTCAACAACACTTTCCTTCACACTGATTGTGATCCCATCGATCACCTTCAGTTCCTTTGTTTTTCTTCACATATCGAACCGATGAAAAGATTGGGCCTTATTGCATCTCAGAGTTGGCACAGACATGCCAATTATCATATTTTCATTATTTCTTCTTCTGTTGGTGTTCTTTTTAATAAAGGACTGGTACTGTTCATGGTAGCTTATTTGAAACACACACAATGTATCATGTCAGGAGCAATATTTTGTATGAACTGTAGGATAATGTTTATTAAATCATAACACAAAGACCAGGTGATTATATTTGTGTGCACTGGGCACTGGATACATCGACGAAAATCCAATCAACGAAAACTAAGCAATATTTACACGAAAGTGCACGAAATCACGAAAACTGAGACAAATGAAAATTCAGCGGACCACTGTGTATATTTGAAGAAAATATCACAGATGGATTAATGAAAATGTCTATATTAACCTGTGCATCGCCCAAGAGTGACATTATTGGCATACATCGCATATATTAATGTTTTACATTTGTAGACTGATAAAGCCAAGAGTCAGATTACGTTAAATTTTGGACAGTTACCTTTTCCATAAACACTGGGTTCGGCATAATCCGCTGAATGTTATGCTTGTCTCTGACGCGCATCGCGTGCCTGGGGATGGCACAACCATCCAGAGTGTCAGTGCCAGCTACACCACGCATTCATACCATACATTTCATCTCATTGTTTTTGATGCTTGCACCAGCAATAAGACATGGGTCCAGCCACTCAGTGCCAGCCCCGTGGTGCAAGAGGCTGAGAAATACAGTAACTGAAGAAGGAGATACAAGAAGAATGAATGGTAGCATGTACAGCTACACGCTGGGGTGGTAAACTTGAGTTCAACCACGGCACACAAAATAAGGAAACAAGGAAGCGTGCCAGCCAGTGAAGGTGCAATGAGCAAACACAAAATAGGAGATTCAAATATCTGAAACTCCATGACGATTCCTCTACCCTGAGAAAGGCTGTTAACTTAGCAAGCGAAGTGAGCAAAGCCTACAGCGCGGTCTCATGCACACTGGAGTTCACCTACACGTCAGGCGTTCAGACCAGGTCTTCCATCAGAGAGTCGATCAACTGAAAGGCATTACGTCATCAACATACAACCATAGCCTACATCAGGCATCACCTGAGGTGCCTGTTTGAGCTGGCCGCCAGGATCCCCCTGATGTATGCTGGGAGTGCCAGGCCCTGTTGTTCCTCGATCTGTGGCTAGCGGCACCCTCAAACCAATGGGGGCCAAGACGTTTCTCGCTTCAGTCCTTTTACTGAGGGGAGTGCACAAGTCGCTCCTCGAGAATTCCATGCAGTATATGGTCAATGTATCTTCCACCCGAAGTGTTTCCCAGAGCAGGCCTAGAACCCAAGCGTTCCCGTAGCCGAGTGCAGTCTACTACAAGGCGGGCCTCAACATTTTTCATAGTCGTTGGGTTTCACTCCGCCCTTGAAAGGCGCAGTTATGCAGCACCTGTGCCCAGCGAACATGGCCTGGCATCCTGGTCTTGACATCCTGTCATTCTTGAGCAGATTTCTGCACTGTTGCACACACAAACCTGAGCGAGCACCTCCGACCATGATCATCCCAGGTTCATATTCCCGTCATTGCCAGCCCCCCACGATGAGATTTTACTTCTTCACGTTTCTATCTGAGTAATTGAAATTTCTCATCATTGAACTTCATATTATTTTTTCTGCAGCCCATTTAAAGATCTTGGTTTATGTCTGCCCTGGAGTCTGTGAAAGGGCCATCATACTCAAACTTCAGAGAGTCATTCGCAAAGGAAGACACTGTGGTCCCGTCGAATAAGGTACGCCTGTAACAAACAAAGACAGAAGCCGCCTCAGACTTACTGTTGACTACTACTTTTACGTGTTAGAGGCTCGCAGATCCAGGCCTGTCAATCTCTTCAGCCATGTTTATCACGCATTTGTGTTATTACAGGGTCGTGGTTATACCCTGTCAAAGGCATTGCAAAATTCAGATCATTCTCCTACTACATTCCAGAAGCATTCAGACCTTTGTCAGAGGGAACCAGTAGTCGACAGGAGCCACAGTTTAAATTACTACTGTCTCAATGTGCATTGATGGGCATCAAATGGGTGGCGATCTGTTTTCTAGAACCTTCAAGATTTTATGATATGGGACGCTATCACTGCCCTACAGTTTACTGTAGCCGGGTTAGGTCTGTTGGTTTTAGGCGGCGGGATTTTATCTCCAGTGTCTCACTCCCTTCCATGGTGATGCTGTTGGGTGATAGGGCTTGCAGCTCTGATGCGTTTGCTCAAGGCAAATTCCTTAAGGAAAAGGAGGAGAAGATGCAAACTAGAAAGAGAGAGGCGCTCCTATACAGGCGAAGGCACAGAATAACGGAGCGGCTACAGGAGGCCAATATCTCTGAAATACGTAGGGAGACACTAATCAGAGAAATAGCAAACCGAATTAAAACTAAAGGAATCTTATAGGAATCAAGAGACACGGGAAGAACTAAGAGCCATAAATGAAATTGAAAGAAACCCTAAGTATTTCTTTTCCTATGCAAAATCAAAGTCGAGAACAACAACCAGTATTGGGCCCCTACTTAAACCGGATGGGTCCTACACAGATGACAGCAAGGAAATGAGTGAGTTACTTAAATCCCAGTATGACTCAGTCTTTAGCGAGCCACTAACCAGACTGAAAATCGAAAACCTAAATGATTTTTATGAGAGTGCCACAGAACTTGACAGACGCATGCCTTTCTGACATCATCACAAAGCCAAATGACTTCGAGAAGGCCATAAATGACATGCCCATGCACTCCGCTCCAGGCCCAGACTCATGGAACTCCGTGTTCATCAAGAACTGCAAGAAGCCCCTATCACATGCTTTAACATCCTATGGAGAGGGAGCATGGACACTGGGATCGTCCCGCCGCTACTAAAAACAACAGACATAGCCCCGCTCCACAAAGGGGGCAGTAAAGCAATAGCAAAGAACTACAGACCAATTGTGCTAACGTCCCATATCATAAAAATCTTTGAAAGGGTTCTAAGAAGCAAGATCGCCACCCATTTTGATACCCATCAATTGCACAACCAGGACAGCATGGGTTTAGAGCAGGCCGCTCCTGTCTGTCCCAACTACTGGACCACTACGACAAGGTCCTGGATGCTCTAGAAGATAAACAGAATGCAGATGTTATATACACAGATTTTGCAAATGCCTTTGACAAGTGTGACCATGGTGTAATAGCACACAAAATGCGTGATAAAGGCATAACAGGAAAAGTTGGTAGATGGATCTATAATTTCCCAACACGTAGAACACAAAGAGTAGTAGTCAACAGAGTAAAGTCTGAGGCAGCTACTGTGAAAAGCTCTGTTCCACAAGGCACAGTACTTGCTCCCATCCTATTCCTCATCCTCATATCAGACATTGACAGGGATATAAGCCACAGTGCTGTGTCTTCCTTTGCAGATGACACCGATCTGTATGACAGTGTCCACCGTGAAGACACTGCAAGACTCCAAGCAGACATAAACCAAATCTTTAAATGGGCTGCAGAAAACAATATGAAGTTCAATGATGAGAAATTTCAATTACTCAGATACGGAAAACGTGAAGAAATTAAATCTCATCGGAGTACAAAACTAATTCCAACCACACAATAGAGCGAAAACTAATGTCAAAGACCTGGGAGTGATCATGTCAGAGGATCTCACCTTCAAGGACCACAACAATGTAGCAATTGCATCTGCTCAAAAATGACAGGATGGATAATGAGAACCTTCAAAACCAGGGATGCCAAGCCCATGTGACACTTTACAGATCGCTTGTTCTATCTAGGCTGGAATATTGCTGCACACTAACTGCACCTTTCAAGGCGGGTGAAATTGCTGACCTTGAAAATGTGCAGAGAACCTTCACCGCACGCATAAGTGCGATAAACCACCTCAACTACTGGGAACGCTTGAAGTTCCTAAACCTGTACTCTCTAGAACGCAGGTGGGAGAGATACATTATTATATACACATGGAAAATTCTCAAGGGCTTAGTACCAAACTTGCACACAAAATCACTCCCTACGAAAGCAAAAGACTTGGCAGGCGATGTAACATCCCCCAATGAAGAGCAGGGTGCCACTAGCACGTTGAGGGACAACACAATAGTGTGAGGGCCCAAGATTGTTCAACTGCCTCCCAGCATACATCAGGGGGATTACCAACAAGCCCCTGGCTGTCTTCAAGCAGGCACTGGACAGGCACCTCAAGTCGGTACCTGATCAGCCGGGCTGTGGTTCGTATGTTGGACTGTGTGTGGCCAGCAGTAACAGCCTGGTTGATCAGGCTCTGGTCCAACAGGAGGCCTGGTCACAGACCTGGCCGCGGGGGCATTGACCCCTGAAATTCTCTCCAGGTAGACTCCAGGTAGTACGCCAAAGACCCGCACTTTTGTTTGAAATGGCTGCCTCACCATGCCTTATCACACTATGTATTCCACTACGCTTCTTAAATCTGTCAAACCAGCCTTTGCTGGCTTTAAATTCACTCACTTCAGCACTCGTTGCAGGCATTTTCTGGACGAGATCATCATGGAACTGCCTTGCTTTTTCAGATATTTGAGATCTCTGTTTTGTGAACATATTTGCACCTTTCGCAACAACAGCTTCCTTGATTTTATTTCCCTTGGCCACAATGGTACCGATGGTTGAATAGGGTTTGCCATACAGCGTGGCCAGCTCAGCCACATGCTCTCCAATTCATATTTTGCTATTATCTCCTTCTTCAGTTCTACTGTATTTCTCAGCCTCTTTACCACAGGGCTGGCACTAGGAGCTTTCTTTGGACCCATGGTGGCTTATTTAGCAGTTGCAAGCACTAAAAACAATGAAATAATGACAAAATGTATGGTATGAATGCGTGGTGGCAATCGCTCGCTGGTAAACAATGGCACACTGACTCTGGATTGAGCGTTGTGCCATCCCAGGGCACGCGTACGCGTCCAGGACAAATAACTTATTCCGAGCGGATTAACTTATACCGAACCAATATTTTTATGGAAAAAGGTAACTTATTCCAAATTTAACGTAATCTGATGCCAACTTAATCCGGGGGTCTACTGCATATAAAAACATGCAATGATTATATGCGATGTATGCTAATAATAATCACTCTTGGGCACATTAAATGTCTAATTTTAGGTTAATATAGACATTTTCATTAATCCATCTATGATATTTTCTTCAAAATTAAATATACACAGTGGTCCCTTGGTTTTCATTTGTCTCAGTTTTCGGTGATTTTGGTTTTCGTGCACTTTTTTCGTGTAAATATTTGCTTAGTTTTCGTTGATTGGCTTAGTTTTCGTCGATGGTACAGAACCTGTCCAGTGCCCAGTGCACACATACAAAGCCCGCAAGCCCGCCTCCCACGCACATTGTCACGCAGTGTAGCATTGTTTATGGTTGAATAAACATTATCCTGCAAGTTCATACAAAACATTTCTTAGCAATCCATTGTTTTTGGCCCTTGATTATTGTGTGTGACTACTAAATAAGCTACCATGAACCCAAAGGAACCTCTTAGTACCAGTCCTTTGGTAAAGAAAAGGAGGAACACCATAGAACTGAAGAAAGAAATAATAGAAAATATGATAGTGGCGTATGTATTGCCAAGCTCGCCAGGATATACAATAAGGCCCAATAAACCATCGGTTCCATTGTAGTGAAGAGAAAAGAAACCACGGAAGCTAATGTTGCGAAAGGGTGAATACGATAACGAAACAGAGATCACAATCAATTGAAAATAAGGAGAAATTGTTGTTGGTGTGGATAAACGAAAACTGCTAATGGGTGATAGTGTTGTGCAATCCATCATATGTGAAAAAGCAAGGCAGTTGCATGCCGATAGTGTCAAGAAAATGCCTGGTACCAGTGTTGATGTTGATGAATTTAAGGCCAGCAAAGGCTCATTCGAAAACTTCAAGAAGCGAGTGGCATACACAGTGTTGTAAGGCATGGTGAGGGTGCCAGTTCAGACAAACATGCTGCTGAAAAATTAATGCGTGAATTCAAAGAATATGTACAGGCTGAAAATTTCAAACCCGAACAAGTGTTTAATTGTGACGAAACAGCCCTGTTTTGGAAGAAAATGCAAAGGAGGACCTACATCATGCAGGAGGAAAAGGCACTGCCAGGACACAAGCCTATGAAAGACAGGCTAACTCTTATGTTGTGTGGTAATGCTAGTGGGGATTTCAAAGTGAAGCCTTTACTCGTGTATCACTCTGAAAATCCCAGTGTTCAAGAAAAACAGTGTCGTCAAGAGTAAATTGTGTGTGATGTGGAAGGCTAACAGTAAGGCATGGGTCACGAGGGAAATTTTGCTGGAATGGTTTAATCAAGTGTTTGGCCTGAGTGTGAAGAACTACCTCCTGGAAAAGAAATTGGGACTCAAGTGCCTCCTGGTACTGGACAATGCTCCTGCTCATCCTCGAGACTTGGAAGACCAATTGTCTAAGGATTTCAGTTTTGTAACAGCGAAGTTCTTTCCTCCTAACACCACTCCTCTCATCCAGCCCATGGACCAGCAGATCATTGCAAACTTCAAAAAACTGTACACCAAAGCAATGTTTCAAAGGTGCTTTGATGTGACCTCAGACACTGCATTGACCCTAAGAAAGTTCTGGAGGGATCACTTCAATATCTTCAATTGCATAGGCCTTATAGATAAGGCTTGGCAGGGAGTGACCTCAAGGACGATGAACTCTGCTTGGAGAAAGTTGTGGCCAGATTGTGTCCAAGAGAGGGATTTTGAAGGGTTTGGGGCTGACCCTTAGGAGCCTATGGAAGTTGTGGAAAGTATCGTGGCATTACAAATTACAGTCGGTGTCCCTCAAGGTAGTGTCCTGGGGCCACTCCTATTCCTCATTTACATAAATGACCTACCGAATGCATCACAACTACTCAAACCCATTTTGTTTGCAGATGACACAACATATGTCTTCTCTCACCCAAATCCAGTCGTACTAGCCAACACAGTTAATGCCGAATTACAGAAAATATCAACATGGATGATGACAAATAAGCTTACTCTCAATACGAACAAGACCTACTACATTCAGTTTGGAAACAAAGCTACAAATGTTCCACTTAACATAACGCTAAATGGTTCACCCATCACAAGGCTCACAGAGGGAAAATTCCTAGGAATCCACCTTGACAGTAGTCTTAAATTCCAAACACACATACAACAAATTTCCAAGAAAATCTCAAGGACAGTAGGTATATTATCTAAGATACGCTATTATGTGCCTCAACCAGCTCTCATTGCACTATATCATTCTCTTATCTACCCTTATCTCACCTATGGAATCTGTGCATGGGGCTCAACAACATTAAATCACCTTAGACCACTCATAACCCAGCAAAAGGCTGCAATCAGGATGATAACAAATTCCCACTCTAGACAGCATACTCCACCTATATTCAGACCCTTAAAACTACTCACCATAAAAAATATTCATACCTATTCATGTGCCTTCTACATACAGTAGAACGTCATTTAGCACGAGATTATGTTGCACGTTACCGGTATTGCACGATTTAAGATTTGCGACACATTATCATCTTACAGACGTAAAGATGATATTACACGGTTCGGCAGGAGGGAAAAGTTTTGAGTGCATGGTTATTTACTGCCTAAGCATCCTCATGCTTTGAGGAAAAGGGAATTTGTTTTTCCTTCTTGCAAACTAAGTTTATTCAGATACACGGGGCCAGGAGCTGAGTTTCGACCCCTGCAACCACAATTAGGTGAGTACAGTTACATACATTATCATACATAGCAGCATATGTGTAGAGAACCTAGGATAACCCAAGTCAGTCAATGGAAATACTACTGTCACTCTGACTTTTTTGGGTTATCCTAGGTTCTCTACACATACTATGTATGATAATCTTCGTAACTGTATCTGTGTATACCAGAATAAACTTAGTTTGTGGGAAGGAAAAACAAATAACCATTCTCACAAGCAGTCTTGTACTACTACTGTTGTGGTTCAGCAGACACTACCCGCCTTACCCAGCCACCACGGACCCCACCACCCCAGCATTCGTACGTATTTCATACGCGTCAATTAGTCCTGGCTACAAGCCAGCAAGCTGTGTGTGTGAAGAATAAGAGTGAATTGTGTTTTGATCTTGAATTAACGAAGAAAACACAGATATTAGACAAGACATAACCTGTGGCCGTAATGAAGTGTTACTTTGTACACATAAAAAGATGTAAACATAAGTTTGTGTGACTGACTGACTGACTGACTGACTTGACTGACTGACTGACTGACTGACTTGACTGACTGACTGACTGACTGACTTGACTGACTGACTGACTGACTGACTGACTGCACGACTGACTGACTGACTACGCGCACTCGGACTGACTGACTGACTGACTGACTGACCGCTGAGGCTGACTGACGACTGAAGCTTGACTGCTGCTGATGACTGACTGACTGACTGAATGACTTGACTGACTGAATGACTGCTGAATGACTTGACTGATGATGACTTGACTACTGAATGACTGCTGACTTACTGAATGACTTGACTGACTTACTGAATGACGACTGACTTACTGAATGACTTGACTGACTTACTGAATGACTTGACTGACTTACTGAATGACTTGACTGACTTACTGAATGACTTGACTGACTTACTGAATGACTTGACTGACTTACTGAATGACTTGACTGACTTACTGAATGACTTGACTGACTTACTGAATGACTTGACTGACTTACTGAATGACTTGACTGACTTACTGAATGACTTGACTGACTTACTGAATGACTTGACTGACTTACTGAATGACTTGACTGACTTACTGAATGACTTGACTGACTTACTGAATGACTTGACTGACTTACTGAATGACTTGACTGACTTACTGAATGACTTGACTGACTTACTGAATGACTTGACTGACTTACTGAATGACTTGACTGACTTACTGAATGACTTGACTGACTTACTGAATGACTTGACTGACTTACTGAATGACTTGAATGACTTGACTGACTTACTGAATGACTTGACTGACTTACTGAATGACTTGACTGACTTACTGAATGACTTGACTGACTTACTGAATGACTTGACTGACTTACGAATGGACACTTCGAGCTTGACTACTGAATGGCTTGACTGATTCTGAATGGCTTGACTGACTTAAGTTAGACACTCAGTTCAACCATCGACTTCAGTTCAAGAACTTCTACTATCCACCTCAGCCCAGTAGGGCCACACCATCCATATCCACTCTTCACTACCATCCACAAACATCATTACTCACAATTTAAGGTAAGAAATACTATTATTTCTATTGCATTTGTAGTCTTAAGCAGTAATAGATCATGACAATGAACTAAAATTACATATTCGCCTTCAATTTTTGCAAGATATGTTGGTCTAAAAAACTTGTTTGGCTTTTTTGGGGGCTCTCAAACACGTAACCCTATTTTTCCCATAAGTTCTGTTAATTATTTAAGACAAAATTATCTAACACGACTTTTTCAGGAACGTAACTATCGTGCTAAATGACGTTCTACTGTACATAAAAATCTACATGCTAATATCAACCCTGCGCTCAGAATTCTCCTCAACAACTTTAATAGGTCCCACGAACATGACACAAGACACAGATCACTATTTGACATACCCCGAGTCCATACTAACCAATGTAAAAATTCTATGCACATAAAGGGCCCCAAAATCTGGAATTCATTACCAGTAAATATCAAGTTAACCTTGTCGGAAAATCAATTCAAGACTCTTCTCAAAAATCACCTACTCACCCTATACTAAATACTCATACTGTAACAAACTTCCAAACCCAATATTATTTTACTTAAGAAGATCTCAATTTGATATGTTCATCCTCCTTAACACTTGTTGCAATTTCATATCATCATATTGTCATTTAAAATCTTATAGTATCATCATTTTCTTAATTTGAAATAAAATATATATCTAGATGAAACTCAACCAATTTCTCTTGTATTGTATTTTAATAGTATGTATAACCATTTAATAATTTAAATAATACAGAACTAGAATAAACTCAATCAATTTCTTTAGCATTAATTACTTAGTGAATAAGTCTCTAGAATAAACTGCCCCTAATGCCATGGCATGCCAGTGGCTCTCCTTGCATTATAGTTTTATAATTGTTTTATAATTGTAACTACCAATAACATTGTACACTTGTAACATGCATTGAAATAAAATTATTATTATTATTATTATTATTATTGGGGAATTCCATGGGGTTGGATGTGAGTGGCGAGGATGTGGAAGAGTTGGTGGAGGACCACAAGGAAGATCTAACCACTGAAGAGCTGCAAGAGCTTGAGGTGCAACACCATCAAACCAAAACTTAGGAAATTGCTTCAGTGGAGGTGGAAGAGAGATGTAAGGTGCCCTCTTCAAAGATTAAGGAGATTTGTGCAATGTGGACCACAATGCATTCATTTGTGGAGGAACATCACCATGACAAAAATGTTGCAATCCATCTTGGCAACATGTACAATGACAATCTCTTGTCCCATTTTAGGGAAATTTTAAAGAGACGTCAGCAACAGAGCTCTCTGGACAGATATTTAGTGCCACAGGTGTGCAGTGACTCAAGCTGGTGCTAATGGCAGTAAAAGACAAAGAAGGGAAGTGACCCCAGATGAGGACTTGGTACCTAGAGTCCTTATGGAGGGGGATTCCCCTTCCTTAGAATAGCCTCTCTTCCCTCTCCCCTCCTCCCTGTCTTCCATCAAGCAACATCAGTCTTCAATAAAGGTAAGTATCAGGCTGAATGTTCATTCTTTTATGCATGTAAATCTATCTTTATGGCCCCCCAAATTTTTTTTTTAATACTTCTGGGTGACTGGAACGGATTAATTGAATTTTACATTATTTCTTATGGGGAAAATGGTTTTGGTTTTCGTCAATTTTGGTTTTAGTCGATCCCGTTGGAACAGATTAAACACGAAAACCAAGGGACCACTGTATAAGAAACACTTAACATAGTATATAAACATGCAATGTTTATATGGTACAATTGTACCATATAGTACAATGGTACCATATGGTACAGTAGGGCCCCACTTATACGGCAGGTTAGGTTCCAGGCTAGTGCCTTAAAGCAGACTTCGCCGAAAAGCAGAACGCCATTTTTTTCCACTTCTAAATGCATATAAATGCCAGACAACAAGCTTACATTAACTTATATTAAGTTAGCAATAGCACTAGGCATTAAAAAACACAATAAAAAGTAAGATACTCACAGAGTACACTTATTACTTACTTAAAATAGTCTGTGAACCAATTTATGAAAAGATCAGTAGTCATCCAAGCTTTTGAATTGGATTTATAATAAACAGGGAGGCTACCTTTTGCATAGTTCTTTAGGGCCCTAGGATTCTCCGAGTGATAAATTATCATAGGTTTTAACTTGCAATCCCCAGCAGCATTAGCTCCTAGCAAGAGTGTTAGCTGAAGACTCAGATGAGTCAAAGGGATGTTAGGAAGCATTTCTTCAGCCATAGTCAGGAAGTGTAATAGTCTGGCAAGTGATGTAGTGGAGGCAGGAACCATACATAGCTTTAAGACGAGGTATGATAAAGATCATGGAGCAGGGAAAGAGAGGACCTAGTAGCGGTCAGTGAAGAGGCGGGGGCACGAGCTAAGTCTCAACACCTGCAACCACAATTAGGTGAGTACACTCTTGGTTATCCTGGGTTCTCTACACATATGCTGCTATATGTAACTGTATTTGATGGCTATCTCAGCGATCAACATATACCTTGTTAGTAAGTTCATTCAGGTATACACAAATACAGTTACATAGATTATCATACATAGCAAATATGCGTAGACAACCCAGGATAACCCAAAAAAGTCAGTTCACTGAGTTTAATCATTTCTAACTTGGCACTTAAAGTAAGAGGCTTACCACTCCTCTTTTTATCACAACTAAGCTTAGACGCCATAGTCAATGAGAGCCAACTAGTAAACGAAAGAGTAAACGAGAGAGACAATGAGATTCGGAGTTTAGACAAGGTAAAAAATAAAACTGAACAGGTAGTGGGCGATCACTCGGTCAGGCGAAATGAATGTGATTAATACGTGTCCACTTTTAGTTCATTCACATACGTTTGTAAGAGTTTGTGAGACTTTTACCTCAAAATATTTTTTTTTATTATAATAATAATTACCTCACAATACAAATACTCTTACATTGTGTACAAGTTAGTACAAAATAAACAAACAGCAACACTCCCATTCTCATGCAACACACTATTTTTAGAGTTAATGATAGTATTATTATAATTATTATCATAATAAAAAAGAAGTGCTAAACCCACAAGGGTCGTGAATAACTATATAGAGTGAAGGCATATGAAAGGAATATTTTTCTACAGTTATCCCTCAGTGTTTGACTAGAGAAAACGTAATTCTTCCGACTTCTACAAAGTCGCTTGGTAAACAAATAACATATTTGTCAATTTTTATTCTGTTGGTGTATGCATCATGTTTATATGCTATGTAATGCATTTTTTAAATTATTTTGAAGAAAATATCATAGATGAATTAATGAAAATGTCTATATTAACGTAAAATAAGACATTTAATGTGCCCAAGAGTGATTATTAATAATATTACGTAATGTTTTCCCTCCGCCTCAGAACACCATAGCATATAAACAGCATGTTTATATGCTATGTAACATGTTTCTTATATAATTTTGAAGAAAAAATCATAGATGGATTAATGAAAATGTCTATATTAACGTAAAATAAGACATTTAATGTGCGCAAGAGTGATTATTATTAGTATTACGTAATGTTTTCCCTCCGCCCGGCAACCACACCTATATAGCAAATAAACATAGCATATAAACAGCATGTTTATATGCTATGTAACGTGTTTCTCATATATAATTTTGAAGAATATATCATAGATGGATTAATGAAAATGTCTATATTGACGTAAAATTGGACATTTAATGTGCCCAAGAGTGATGATTACATAATAGAAGATGTGCTCACGGAAAATGTAAACAAACCGGGTGGCGCGCGCCGTATCTGAAAGACCCTCGCTGTATACAAAAGTTTTCGTCATAATTTGAACTCGCCGTATGAACGGAACGCCGAAAGACGAAACGCGGGGCCCTACTGTACAATGGTACCATATGCAATGTTTATACAGGTATCCCTCAACATTCACGTTTTCCACTTTCACGGGCTTCACACATTCGCAAATTCCCGGCCGCCAAATTCCCACCCACCAAATCATATTTAAGTTTCCCGCCACCCGAGCGTCCCTACTACCTTCCTTCCGACCCGGCAGCCAGCCCGCCCACCACTCACTCACTGAGTGTTTTCTTCGTTCATTATTTGTTATTAAACTACAGTATAACATGTATGTAGTACTATATAGTACAATATTTTACTATGTTTTCATGCGTTTTATGATTGTTCATGGTTGAATAGGTTAAGGAAGCAGTAAGTAATGAATGGACTAAATAAAGGTTATCTATCTATTACATTTATTCCAAATTGATATCAGAAACATGATAAATACTCTTGAACTGTAATAAAGATGTTGAAATGAATAACATATGCCATATTATATGAGTGGGGTAAGAGAGCAGGCAGACCACCACCATAAGGGTAAGCATGCCTAAATCACTCTTGTTATAAGAACAAATGCAAAAATAGCATTTATTATTTTTAGAATAATAATAATTTATAATAATTGATCTGGAACACTTTAAATGCCATCAGTATTTGGTAGCTGACATTTAGAGCACTCTACAGCCATTCTTATTAATTATTATTATTTATTATTATTATTTCCCTACAATATATTGTAGGGAAATAATTATTATTATTATTATTATTAATATTATTATTATTATTTCCTTACAATATATTGTAGGGAAATAATAATAATAATAATAATAATTAATAATAAATGCTGTGGAGTGCTCTAAATGTCAGCTACCAAATACTGATAACATTTAAAGTGCTCCAGATCAATTATTATAAATTATTATTATTCTAAAAACAATAAATGCTAGTTTTGCATTTGTTCTTATAACAAGAGTGATTTAGGCATGTTTATCCTGATGTAAACATCTCATATGGTGGCGGTCTGCCACCTCTCTTACCCCACGCATATAATATGGCATATATTATTCATTTCAGGATCTTTATTACAGTTCTAGGGTATTTATCATGTTTCTGATATCAATTTGGAATAAATGTAATAGATAGATAACCTTTATTACTAATATTAGTGTAATTACACAACATTTTATTAGCGCTAAGGCTAACATCAACCACCTATGACGACTCACCAGACACTGACTTACTGTTAGCCTCTCCTCCCTACAATAGCTCCTCCAACTTCGTAACAAAGTTAGATGGTGAATTTAATGTATTTTTCTGTAAGCTTAACTCGTTGTATGTGTATTTTACTTTTTTATTGTTTTCTGTAATATATGAGTTATGCAAATTAAAATAAAGTTATGAAGTTGAAGTTTCATTTTTTTTTCTAATGTATACATATTTAATTCAGCATTTGGCATCATTACAAAGTGGGCAGAGCTACAACAGAGGGAGAAGAAGCAGTGTGTCAGTAACTTGATTCCCCATGACACTTCACAACACTATAAATACGTATTGTATAATTATACTATTACAGGCCTCCCTCCACAGCCAGCTCATGTCAAAATAACATGTATATACAGTAGGCCCTCATTTAGCACGGTAGTTACGTTCCTGAAAACGTCGTGTTAGCTAAAATCATGTTAAATAATTAAAAGAACTAATGGGAAAAATAGGGTTATGTTCCTGAGAGTCCCCAAAAAGCCAAACAAGTTTTTTTTAGACCAACAGATCTTACAAATATAAAAGAGAATATGTAATTGTAGTTCATTATCGTGATGTATTATGTTGTTTTTACTGCTGAAGACTACAAATGTAACAGAAATAATAGTATTTACCTTAAATTGTGGGTGCTGATGTTTGTGGATGATTGTGAAGAGAGTGGAGAGTTATGCTGTGGCCCTACTGGGCTGAGGTGGATAGTAGAGATTCTGGAACTGAAGTCGATGGTTGTACTGAGTGTCTCTAACTTTAATACAGTCATTCAGTAAGTCAGTCAAGTCATTCAGTAAGTCAGTCCATTCAGTAAGTCAGTTAAGTCATTCAGTATCATTCAGTACGTCAGTCAGTCAAGTCATTCAGTAAGTCAGACAAGTCATTCATTAAGTCAGTCAGTCAAGTCATTCAGTAAATCAGTCAAGACATTCAGTAAGTCAGTTAAGTCATTCAGTAAGTCAGTCAGTCAAGTCATTCAGTAAGTCAGACAAGTCATTCATTACATCAGTCAGTTAAGTCATTCAGTAAGTCAGTCAAGACATTCAGTAAGTCAGTCAAGACATTCAGTAAGTCAGTCAAGACATTCAGTAAGTTAGTCAGTCAAGTCATTCAGTAAGTCAGTCAGTCAAGTCATTCATTAAGTCAGTCAGTCAAGTCATTCAGTAAGTCAGTCAAGTCATTCAGTAAGTCAGTCAAGACATTCAGTAAGTCAGTCAAGACATTCAGTAAGTCAGTCAAGACATTCAGTAAGTCAGTCAAGACATTCAGTAAGTTAGTCAGTCAAGTCATTCAGTAAGTCAGTCAGTCAAGTCATTCAGTTAGCATCAGTCCAAGTCATTCAGTAAGTCAGTCAAGTCATTCAGTAAGTCAGTCAGTCAAGTCATTCAGTAGAGTCAGTCTAGTCAAGTCATTCAGTAAGTCAAGTCATTCAGTAAGTCAGTCAGTCAACGTTCAGTAAGTCAGTCAGTCAAGTCATTCAGTAAGTCAGTCAAGTCATTCAGGTCAGTCAGTCAAGCATTCAGTAAGTCAGTCCATTCATAGTCAGTCAGTCAAGCATTCAGTAAGCGTCAGTCAGTCATTCAGTAAGTCACAGTCAGTTCAGGCAGTCAGTCAAGTCATTCAGTAAGTCAGCTCATGTCAAGCATTCAGTAAGTCAGTCAAGTCAAGTCATTCAGTAAGTCAGTCAGTCAAGTCATTCAGTAAGTCAGTCACGTTCAAGTCATTCAGTAAGTCCAAGTCATTCAGTAAGTCAGTCAGTCAAGTCATTCAGTAAGTCAGTCAAGTCATTCAGTAAGTCAGTCAAGCATATTCAGTATCATTCAGTCAGTCGCCAGTCAGTCAAGTCATTCAGTAAGTCAGACAAGTCATTCATAAGTCAGTCAAAGTCATTCAGTAATCAGTCAAGACATTCAGTAAGTCAGTAAGTCATCAGTATCATTCAGTAAGTCAGTCAGTCAAGTCATTCAGTAAGTCAGACAAGTCATTCATACGCTCAGTCAGTCAAATCATTCAGTAAGTCAGTCAAGCATTCAGTAAGTCAGTCAAGACATTCAGTAAGTCAGTCAAGCATTCAGTAAGTCAGCGTATTCAGTAAGTCAGTCAAGTCATTCAGTAAGTCCAGTCAGTCAAGTCATTCAGTAAGTCAGTCAGTCAAGTCATTCAGTAAGTCAGTCATCAAGCCATTCAGTAAGTACAGTCAAGTCATTCAGTAAGTCATTCAGTCAAGTCATTCAGTAAGTCAGTCAGTCAAGTCATTCAGTGTCAGTCAGCTCAGTGTCAAGTCAATCATTCAGTAAGTCAGTCAGCAAGTCTTCAGTAAGTCAGTCAAGTCATTCAGTCAAGTCAGTCATTCAGTAATCAGTAGCATTCAGAGTCAAGCTCAGTAAGTCAGTCAGCTTCAGTAAGTCAGTCAGTCAAGTCATTCAGTAAGTCAGTCAAGTCATTCAGTAAGTCAGTCAAGACATTCAGTAAGTCAGTCAAGACATTCAGTAAGTCAGTCAGACATTCAGTAAGTCAGTCAAGACATTCAGTAAGTCAGTCGTCAAGCTCATTAGTCAAGTCAAGTCATTCAGTAAGTCAGTCAGTCAAGTCATTCAGTAAGTCAGTCAGTCAAGTCATTCATAAGTCAAGTCATCAAGCTCATTCAGTAAGTCAGTCAGTCAAGTCATTCAGTAAGTCAGTCAGTCAAGTCATTCAGTAAGTCAAGTCATTCAGTAAGTCAGTCAGACAAGTCGTTCAGTAAGTCAGTCAGTCAAGTCATTCAGTAAGTCAGTCAAGTCATTCAGTAAGTCAGTCAAGACATTCAGTAAGTCAGTCAAGACATTCAGTAAGTCAGTCAAAGCATTCAGTATAGCGTCATTCAGTAAGTCAGTCAGTCAAGTCTTCAGTAAGTCAGCCATTCAGTAAGTCAAGTCATTCAGTAAGTCAGTCAGTCAAGTCATTCAGTAAGTCAGTCAGTCAACTAATTCAGTAAGTCAGTCAGTCAAGTCATTCAGTAAGTCAGTCAGTCAAGTCATTCAGTAAGTCAAGTCATTCAGTAAGTCAGTCAGTCAAGTCATTCAGTAAGTCAGTCAAGTCATTCAGTAAGTCAGTCAAGACATTCAGTATCATTCAGTACGTCAGTCAGTCAAGTCATTCAGTAAGTCAGACAAGTCATTCATTAAGTCAGTCAGTCAAGTCATTCAGTAAATCAGTCAAGACATTCAGTAAGTCAGTTAAGTCATTCAGTATCATTCAGTAAGTCAGTCAGTCAAGTCATTCAGTAAGTCAGACAAGTCATTCATTACGTCAGTCAGTCAAGTCATTCAGTAAGTCAGTCAAGACATTCAGTAAGTCAGTCAAGACATTCAGTAAGTCAGTCAAGACATTCAGTAAGTCAGTCAAGTCATTCAGTAAGTCAGTCAGTCAAGTCATTCAGTAAGTCAGTCAGTCAAGTCATTCAGTAAGTCAGTCAGTCAAGTCATTCAGTAAGTCAGTCAGCAGTCATTCAGTAAGTCAGTCGCAGTCATTCAGTAAGTCAGTCAGTCAAGTCATTCAGTAAGTCAGCAGTCAAGTCATTCAGTAAGTCAGTCAGTCAGTAAGTCAAGCATTCAGTAAGTCAGTCAAGTCATTCAGTAAGTCAAATCATTCAGTAAGTCAAGTCATTCAGTAAGTCAGTCTAAGTCTGTCAGTCGTCATTCAGTAAGTCAGTCAAGTCATTCAGTAAGTCAGTCAAGACATTCAGTAAGTCAATCAAGACATTCAGTAAGTCAGTCAAGACATTCAGTAAGTCAGTCAAGACATTCAGTAAGTCAGTCAGTCAAGTCATTCAGTAAGTCAGTCAGTCAAGTCATTCAGTAAGTCAAGTCTTCAGTAAGTCAGTCAGACAAGTCATTCAGTAAGTCAGTCAGTCAAGTTATTCAGTAAGTCAGTCAGTCAAGTCATTCAGTAAGTCAGTCAGTCGTGTCATTCAGTAAGTCCGCAGTCAAGCTTCAGTAAGTCAGTCAGCCGTTCTCCAGTAAGTCAGTCAGTCAAGTCATTCAGTAAGCGTCAGTCAAGTCATTCAGTAAGTCGCCCGTCAAGTGCCCAGTAAGTCAGTCAACATTCAGTGCTCAGTCAAGTCATTCAGTAAGTCGCTTCCAGTAAGTCAGTCAGTCAAGTCATTCAGTAAGTCAGTCAGTCAAGTCATTCAGTAAGTCATGTCATTCAGTAAGTCAAGTCATTCAGTAAGTCAAGTCATTCAGTAAGTCAGTCAGTCAAGTCATTCAGTAAGTCAGTCAGTCAAGTCATTCAGTAAGTCAGTCCTGTAAGTTAGTCACACAAACTTATGTTTACATCTTTTATGTGTACAAAGTAACACTTCATTACAGCCACAGGTTATGTCTTATCTAATATCTTTTTCTTCGTTAATTCTAAGACTTAATAAATGCTTATACATTTTCTTGTCACTTTGAGCAACACTGGTATGCCTACTGGGTGACATGATTGCTTGGCAGATACAAGATATAGTAATTTAAAGATCAAAACACAATTCACTCTCTTATTCTTCACAAACAGCTGGCTTGACGCGTATGGAATACTGAATGCTGGGATGGTGGGGTGTTGTCGGGGTAGCATGGGAAGGCGGGTGGTCTCCACAGCTGTTCCACAACATCAGCACCGCCGCTTGAGGAAATGGTTATTTGTTTTTCTTCCTGAAACTGTAGTAAGTTTATTCAGGTATACATAGATACAGTTTCAAAGATTATCATACATAGCAGCATATGTGTAGAGAACCTAGGATAACCCAAACTTTGGGTTATCCTAGGTTCTCTAGATAACACTGGGTTATCCTAGGTTCTCTAGGATAACACTTTGGGGTTATCCTAGGTTCTCTAGGATAACACTTTGGGTTATCCTAGGTTCTCTACACATATGCTGCTATGTATGATAATCAATGTAACTATCTCTCTATACCTGAATAAACTTACAGTTTGTGAAGGAAAAACAAATTCCTTTCCTCAAAGCATGAGGATTCTTAGAGCGGTAAATAACCATGGGCTTACACTTGAAATCACCTGATGCATTACCCAAAAGGAGCAAGGTGAAGCGATCCTTTGCTGTTTTGAAGCCTGGTGCACTTTTCTCTTGCTGACTGATATAAGTTCATGTTGGCATTTTCTTCCAGAAAACACTTGTCTCTCAGCATTAAACACTTGTTGTGGCTCATAGCCACCCTTAGTAGGACCCCACTGACTCAATGGTTTAACCTACTGCAGGCGACCGCGGCTCAAAATTTTTCCCTCCAGCGAATCGCGTAATATAAGGTTTACGTCGTGTTAGATAAAAATGTGCCGAATTATTCAATCACGTAATACCCAAAATGCGCAACATAAAGTCGTGCTAAATGAGGGTCTACTGTAGTACATTATTTTACGATGTTTATATGTGTTTTATGATTGTGCATGGTTCAATAGGTTAAGGAAGCAGTATTGTATTATATTTCCTACAATATATTGGGGCACCAAACATTCGCGATTTTTCAACATTCACGAGGCTCTTGATCCCCTAACCTCGCGAATGTTGAGGGATACCTGTACGCTATCGAGTGGAGAGTAAACAATACATTTTCTCTGATTCAGCATTAGAGAAAACTGTGAATCTGGCGTCTGGTGCAGTCACCGCCCTTCATACGCGTTTGTTTACAATTCTTGGAATGAATTATTCATTACTTCTCCCTTGTTTATGAGGCATTTAAAGGTAGTTGTTAGAAACGATTAAACTCAGTGAACATGGTAATAATATGGCTGTGTAATGTAATAATATGGCTGTGTAGTGTAATAATATGGCTGTGTAGTGTAATAATATGGCTGTGTAGTGTAATAATATGGCTGTGTAGTGTAATAATATGGCTGTGTAGTGTAATAATATGGCTGTGTAGTGTAATAATATGGCTGTGTAGTGTAAAAATATGGCTGTGTAGTGTAATAATATGGCTGTGTAGTGTAATAATATGACTGTGTAGTTAATAATATGGCTGTGTAGTGTAATAATAAGGCTGTGTAGTGTAATAATATGGCTGTGTAGTGTAGCCTAGGGGTGGCTACATACGTGTACTGTACCTACATCTTCCGCTGCCTACACTGACTTCCTACAAATAAATACTACTCACCTCTTGCACAACATTAAGACTACACATATTTTAAGGTAAGTAATGAATGTACTCATTGTTTTCTGTATGTAAAACTATAGTTAATCTTTAAAAATGTATTTTTTGTTAATATTTTTGGATGTCTGAAACAGATTAATTGGATTTACATTAATTCTTATGGAAATATTATTTTGGTTTTCGGCCTTTTCAGTTTTAGCCCGACCTTCTGGAATGGATTAAGGCCGATAACCGAGGGTCCACTGTATACATAAATACAGTTACAGTTTACGCCCCGCTATTCGAACGGCTCGGCAATAGAACATATCGTCATTAGAACAAGAAAATCGATATTTCCATGGGAACAAAATATCACGATTCGAACAAGTGCGTCCGTGACCTGTCCGCCCAGGCGTGGGGAGCCAGTCCCACGTTGTTTAAACTCGAGAGAACAATACCCTGCATGCTCAACCAGACATTTCACACTTAATTATAATTGTTTGGAGTTTGTTCAGTAAGTGTGAGGCAGTGGTGGTAGAGGCAGTGGTGAGAGACAGTGCACACACAACCCGCACATATAAAAAGAGAGGAGCTTACGAAGACGTTCCGACTTGGACCATTTACAAAGTCACACTAGCACAAAGGACAGGTGGAAGGGGTATTTATAGGCAGGCAGACAGGGGAGGGCACAAGAAAGTGGTGGAGGGGTAATGGAGGTACAGTGGACCCCCGCTATTCAAACTTAATCCATTCCAGGAGCTAGTTCTCAACGCGAAATGTTCGAGTAGCGATTTAATTTTTCCCATAAGAAATAATGGAAATACAATTAATCAGTTCCTGCTGTCAGGAGGCATGACAAAATAGTACTTCACGGTGAAGCTATTATTAACTTGACAGCTTATTTATCTATCACAATTCATCTAATATGACATAATAAACAATATAAATAACATAAAAACCTGATATACACTCTAGAATGAATAAAATATGTGTCATTACGGATGTGGTGGCTGGGAAGGATGGTGGTGGCGGGCATTCTCGCTACACTGTGAAAACATTTTCCCATTCTTTCCTCCTTCAGATGTGTTAGTATAAGAGAAAACGGAGTTTGTAATGATATCTGCATTAGATCACTTCCAGTCAGCTCCAAGTAGTGAACAGAAATCATATGTGTCAGGCTGGTTACAGCAACAACAACTGGTTTGTTTACAAAACTCCGAACCTTCATTTAATCTTGTTTACTCACCACTGCCTCTACCACCACTGCCTCTACCACCAATGCCTCTACTACCACTGCCTCTACTACCACTGCCTCTACCACCACTGCCTCTCACCACTGCCTCTACCACCACTGTCTCTACCACCACTGCCTCTACCACCACTGCCTCTCACAACTGCCTCTACCACTGCCTCAACCACCACTGCCTCTACCACCACTGCCTCTACTACAACTGCCTCTACTACCACTGCCTCTACTACCACTGCCTCTATCACCACTGCCTCTATCACCACTGCCTCTATCACCACTGCCTCTCACCACTGCCTCTACCACTACTGCCTCTCACCACTGCCTCAACCACCACTGCCTCTACCACTGCCTCTCTCCACTGCCTCTACCACCACTGCCTCTACCACCACTGCCTCTCACCACTGCCTCTACCACCACTGCCTCTCACCACTGCCTCTACCACCACTGCCTCTCACCACTGCCTCTACCACCACTGCCTCTCACCACTGCCTCTACCACCTCTGCCTCTTACCACTGCCTCTACCACCACTGCCTCTCACCACTGCCTCTACCACCACTGCCTCTCACCACTGCCTCTACCACCACTGCCTCTCACCACTGCTTCTCACCACTGCCTCTACCACCACTGCCTCTACCACCATGCCTCAACCACCACTGCCTCTCACCACTGCCTCTACCACCACTGCCTCTACCACCACTGCCTCTCACCACTGCCTCACACTTAATGAACAAACTCCAAACAATTATAATTAAGTGTGAAATGTCTGGATGAACGTGCAGGGTAATGTTCTCTTGAGTGTAAACAACACGGGACTGGCTCTCCAAGTGCCTGGGCGGACAGGTGATGGACGTCTTGTTCGAATCGTGATATTTTGTTTGCATGGCAATATCGATTTTCTTGTTCTAATAACGATATGTTCTATTGCCGAGCCGTTCAAATAGCGGGGTCCACTGTAGTAGTGGTAGAGGTAGTAGTGGTAGAGGTAGTGTAGTAGTGGAGTCAGTCAAATTCTAGGAAGGAGCACTGCAATGAAGCTGGCGACCCGCATAGGGTAAGAACAATAACACTGAGGAAAAATGAAATTAAAATAAAGAAGGACAAATACAAGGCAAAAGAAAAGAAGAAAACCCAGAGGAGAAAGGAGAAAGAGGAGAAGGGGAAGAGATAGAAGGGAAGGAATCAGGTTAAGTCACGGGTGTTCTGAAGTTTGCAACATTTAACAATGTAATGGGAGAGGAAAGCATGTACAGAGACAAAGCCAGGGCTAAAATTCATACAGGGAAAATTGTGTATAAGGGAGGATTCAACCAGACGGCGACTGAAAGTTAGGGCGTAGGGTAGATAGTTTTAGCAGAAGACCAATCAATAGGATGACTGTGATCCTGACATGACAGAAAAGAGCATTATTAGTGTCGGCAAGCCTAACACTATTTTTGTGCTCCCTAAGTCTGTCAGAAAGAGATCGCCAGGAGGAGCAAGATATATAGAGTAAACACCAGGAGAATCTATGAGGGAGGAGAGGTATGAACTAGATTAGTGCAAAGAGTGTTAGTCTGACAAAGGTAAGTTTGATGTCTAAGGAACGGAGAGAGTTGTTGAGATTAGAGAGACCAGAGATGTAGGGAAGGCAGAGAACAGGAGAGTTCCCAGGTGTAGAGGGTTTAGAGAGAAGAAAGTCGTTTGGCACAGAGAAAGCAGAGTCTATGAAATGGGAAGGGTAGCCAAGGCGGGAAAATGAATTATGAAGAGTGGAAATTTCTGCTTCAAGGAACTGAGGATCACAAATGCGGAGAGCACGGAGAAAGAGGGAGATAAAAGCACTTTTCTTGACAAAGGAGGCATGATAAGAAAAGTAGTGAATGTACATGCCACTGTGCATAGGCTTGCGGTACACGGAAAAAGCAAAACCTGTAACTGAGCGGTGGACATGAATTAGCTCTTTTGATTCTTTCGTCAGTCTTGCTCGTAATAATAATCTTCCAGATTTATCCACTTTTCGTGGCGCTCTCCTTCCTGCTCTTGATAACCTGTTTTCTAAGAATCATCACCTTCCTCGCCGCTATCACTTGCCCTTTCTTCTCTTAAATCCAACGCTAACATTGTCATGCTCTCTTCTGACAAAGGTAATTATCCTGATCGAGAGGATTACCTCCATAAAGCTGATGTCTTGCTCTCTGACTCACGTACCTACACTCCTCTCGTTTCCAATCCTCTTGATCGCATCAAGAGAACTTTCAACAAGAAACTTAAGACTCTCTCCTACCTCTGTCCTTCTGACTTTAACCTTGTTCAACGTTTCGGGTCATCTGTCCCTCTCTGCTTTATTTCTATGGCCTTCCCAAAACTCACAAACCTGATATTTCTCTGCGTCCCATCATATCTTCTAGAGGTTCTGTCTCTTATTCTCTTGCTTTTTGGCTAGCCAAAACCCTCACTCCCTTTCTTGGCACTTTTTCTCCTGCCCACCTTCCTCTCAAGACTTCATCGAACGGGTTTGCTCTCTCCGACCTGTAAGATGCTTAGTCTTGATGTGATCCTCTTCACTAATGTCCCTCTGGATGATGTCCTTAATTTTCTTAGAAGAAGGCCAATGAAGGGTTACTTCATCTCCCTATACCTACTGATGTCTTTCTTGATCTTATCCGCCTTTGTGTGGACTCTAATTCCTTTTCTTTTCAAGGTAAATATTATACTCAAACCTTTGGTGCCGCCATGGCTCTCCTCTATCTCCTGTTCTTGCTAATCTTTACATGGAATACTTTAAGACTGTTCTTCTTCCCACTATTGATGTCGTCCTTCACTCTGGCTCCGCTATGTAGATGACATCTTTGCTCTTTGGCCTCATGACTCAAGTCTCTTCCAACCATTTCTTGATGCTCTTAATAATATTGCCCCTTCCATTAAGTTTAAAGCTGATTGGGAATCTAATTCTTTGCTTCCTTTCCTTGATGTTCATGTCCACCGCTCAGTTACAGGTTTTGCCTTTTCTGTGTACCTCAAGCCTATGCACAGTGGCATGTACATTCACTACTTTTCTTATCATGCCTCCTCTGTCAAGAAAAGTGTTCTTATCTCCCTCTTTCTCCGTGCTCTCTGCATTTGTGATCCTCAGTTCCTTGAAGCAGAAATTTCCACGCTTCATAATTCATTTTCCCGCCTTGGCTACCCTTCCCATTTCATAGACTATACTTTCTTTCATGCCAAATGGACTTTCTTCTCTCCTAAACCCTCTACTCCTGGGAACTCTCCTGTCCTCTGCCTTCCCTACATCTCTTGCCTCTCTAATCTCAACAACTCTCTCCATTCCTTAGACATCAAACTTACCTTTCGCCAGAATAACACTCTTCGCACTAATCTAGTTCATACCTCCCTCCCTCTATAGATTCTCCTGGTGTTTACTCTATATCTTGCTCCTCCTGTCCTCTTCAGTACTTTGGAGAAACTGGCATATCTCTTTCTGACAGACTTAGGGAGCACAAAAATAGTGTTAGGCTTGCCGACACTAATAATGCTCTTTTTTGTCATGTCAGAGATCACAGTCATCCTATTGATTGGTCTTCCACTAAAACTGTCTACCCTACATCTAACTTTCACAGTCGCCATCTGATTGAATCCTCCCTTATACACAATTTTCCCTGTATGAATCTTAGCCCTGGCTTTGTCTCTGTAGATGCTTTCCTCTCCCATTACATTGTTAAATGTTCCAAACTTCAGAACACCCGTGACTTAACCTGATTCCTTCCCCTTCTATCTCTTCCCCCTTCTCCTCTTTCTCCTTTCTCCTCTGGGTTTTCTTTCTTTTCTTTTGCCTTGTATTTGTCCTTCTTTATTTTAATTTCATTTTTCCTCCTCTGTGTTATTGTTCTTACACTATGCGGGCCCAGCTTCATTGCATGCTCCTTCCCTAGAATTTGACTGACTCTACTACTACTACTACCTCTACCACTACACTCCATTACCCCTCCACCACTTTCTTGTGCCCTTCCCTGTCTGCCTGCCTATAAATACCCCTTCCACCTGTCCTTTGTGCTAGTGTGACTTTGTAAATGGTCCAAGTCGGACTGAAACGTCGTCGTAAGCTCCTCTCTTTTTATATGTCGGGTTGTGTGTGCATTGTTCAGTCACGGTATTGTGCCTTTTTGTTATTTATGAGAGGCAGTGGTAGTAGAGGCAGTGGTGAGAGGCAGTGGTGGTAGAGACAGTGGTGAAGGCAGTAGTGGTAGAGGCAGTGGTGAGTGGTGAAGGCAGTGGTGAGTGGTGAGAGGCAGTGGTAGAGGCAGTGGTGAGAGGCAATGGTAGAGGCAGTCTTAATGTAGAGTGCTATGGCTACGGGCAGCAAGCCTGGGTCATGACCCAGGCAGCTCCTATATTTTTGCCATTCCCTGGGCCGGCCCAAATTCCAGTGATGGCATTTGCAAGAACTGTTCAACAACATACAAGGAACTGATAGTGACAAGAAAACTGATGGTGACTACAGTGAAATGGACCAAATAGGACCAAAACGGAGACCGGCATTCAAATACCAGACCCGTAGCAGGCGTTCAACCAGACAAGCAATCGTTTTCCACCACACTGAAGTAACTGACTCAATATCAACTGCACAGTGTTCAATGGGAAATCAACATAAGGAAAACCTAATCAACAAATCGACAAGGAAACTGTCAGGTCTGTT
>WNWK01024329.1:0-29914 GCA_009830355.1 Cherax destructor
TTGTAAACGTTGACCTGCAATGTAGACCGAAGGTGGCAGTTCTCGGCAGTCAAATGTTAAATGAGATATATTGCAAGGATAACGTCTTCGTTTATTGGCAGGGAGGACAAAAGTGTCAACTTTAAGGATAGGGAGTTCTTGGTGCTCAAGCTGCTTGAAAATGTCATCACCACATGTCTGGAAATTCCGTTGGACAATGGTGTGGGGCAAAATGACAGAACAACAACAAGAATTGAGGGAATGGTGCTTGTCAATAGTAACAGGAGTAGTATCAATGGTTGTAAGGAGAGATCGCGAGCTTGGCCAGCATTCTGGACCGTGATGATGGGAGTGCCGCTCTTGAGAGCGTGAAATGAGATGTCTTTACCAACATGGCATAGCAGAGCCTTACCAATACTATGTTCTGAAAGATAGGTATTAGGAGAAGTCGGTCGAAGAGTAAAAAACTTTGTCCATTGAGTAGTTTGAAACAGAGACTTTAAGGGGAGTGTGTGACGAGCTTGTCGTTTCTGAGATGAACGAGAAGCAAGTGTCGAATCGTCATGTGTGGGTCTTGGTCGTTTGGGTGTGGGACCAGGGGTGGTCCGATGTGAGACGGGCGAGCGATTCGAAAATTGCAGCACCGTCGAGGGAGAAGCCAGAATCAAGGTCAGAGAAGAGCGAAGGTCAGATGTATCGAAAGGGCCAGTTGGGTCCCTGGGACCTGAAGCAGGTGACGAACTGGCACCTGCTTCAGGTACAGGGGTATTAGGGTTGTCCGAAGAGTTATCTGTTATCAAGGTAGGGTCAGAACTAGGTGCGGTATCAAGGGGCCCGGGGGTAGAGTCACAGATTAGGGCATCCATGGTTAGGTTACTTCTTTCTTTTTGTTTTTAAGAAAAAAAAAAGAAGAAAAGAAAAAAAAAAAAAAATGGGGGAACGTGGAGGAATAGCTCCTAGGAGGAATGAAAGGGGTGTAAATCCCCCTCCACGCCCAAGAGGACCTCAACACTGCAAGTAGTGCAGATGCTGCATGAAACCCGTGCCATACCCTACCCTTCATGCCAGTAAACCAGCAATCCGGGATAGCAACCTCACATCCACCGAGCCACCTCGGCGGACAAAAGAGAAGGCGGCCGGATATTCGCCACAAAGCATACCGCCTTCGGCCACCACCCCAGAATCCGAAAGGTGGCCTCCAGAGATACACCGTCGCCCGAAAGATACCCAAGGCCACCCCCGGGAGACCAGAGAGGGATTGGGACATCCCCAGGCGATCCAGATTCCATGGCAAACTACACCACCGCCAAGAACCTCAACAGAATAGAAATGGACCACGGTACCCTTCCCCCTACCTAGGAACTAGAATGCCTGTGGAGAGAAGCTCCCAGTGTAAAAATGGGAAGGAAATAAGGGAGGGATGAGGAGGAGGGGGAGGAGGAAAGGGAAAAGGGAGGATGGGGAAGATGGGAAAAGGGAGGGGGGATTGGGGGGAAATTAGGTTCGGTCTGAGGAAGTAGACCAAAAGGTCCAATTCCTCAGACTGATAGCCTCTTTACCTCATCAAGGAGCCCCCCTTAAAGAGGCCTTCCACTATTGAAAGAGCAGGTGGTGGCAGCATACTCCCAAGAGAAATAGACCGCTACCGTCTATTCTCCCATATTCCAGTAATTTCCCCATGTTATTTGTTTTCAATATTCCCATATATTTATGGTGTCTACTCCTAGTCTCTACCTGAGGGAACAGACAATATGGCATCGTCCGGTGCTCTGTCGACCCCAAGGTGGGACTGGGGTGGAAGTATCTGCCGCATTTCACTGGTATAACAGAACCACAGAGAGACTCCTTGATTTTAAACAGACTAGAGAAATTGCTCATTGTGTCATATGCGAAGCTAAACGCACTTGCTGGCGAGATTACGTTTCCACCATCACTTCGGCTTCCTCAAGGAGTGCAGTCTGGAAGAAAGTGCGGAAATTTTGTGGTTAATTCTCCCCTGACCCAGCTCCTGTTCTTCAGGTTGCCGTTGTCGATATAGCACACCCTCTTGCTGTTGCCACTGAAATTGGTAATCATCTGGTCTGCATTTCTCATGGCCTCCATCAATGCCCCTTGTTCCTTTCTTCTAAGTCTGCCAGCTAGTTATAGCCCTTAGATTTTTCTTCTCTCAGAGAAGAATCTTATAATGTGCCTTTTACCCATCAAGAACTGGATGCAACACTCTCAGCTTGCCGATCATCGGCAGCTGGGCCAGACTGCATACATATTCGTATGCTACAGCATTTACTATCACTCTGCTCTTGCTGTTCTCTTTAATCTTATATGGTCGCAAGGAGTTATTCCCTAGCTGTGGAAGTCTGCTTTTGTTCTTCCTTTTTGCAAACCGGGTACTACGTGACATGATGCCTCCCACTACTGTCCCATCGCTCTTAACAGTGCAGTTTGCAAGTGTAGTGGTTATAGGTTAATAAAACCCAGAGTAACAATAACAATGTACTCTCCAGGGCCGCTCCATAACAACAACAACAATAACAAAACAATTATAAATGACTGAACCAAAAAAACAGTATTCAATCCTCCTACTGCTCCCAACCCCTTACATTCCTCCTTTCCTAAATTACATTATATCATCCAACTTATAAATCCAACCTATCTGGAGGTTTGACAACTCTGCTGGAACGCCGGAGAATTGGAGGGTTTGCGCTGTCCTGAGGTGCCTCCTCTTCTCTCACCCGGCTGGTTCCCTTAGCAAACCTCCCAGGAGGTTCTTCCTGTATGCTAACCTGCTCTTTAAGTTTATTACCATTATTATCTGTTGTGGCCAGTTCCTCTAAGCTACTCCTTACTGCTTCTGGTACTGTTGGAATCAGTGGTTGCTCTCCACTCCTAAACCTTGGCATGAGCTGATCTATATGCCTTTTCCATATCATGTTACCAAACCCTCTAATTAACACTTTGTAATTCCTAACCCCTAATACCTCCACAATTTTTCCTTCTACCCAAGGGTCACCTTTCCCAAAATTCGTTGCATACACAGCATCATCAACCTTAAAATGCTTCACCACTCCTTGAAAGTCACCAGCAGCATGTTAGACAATGAATTGTCCTCTTTAACATGACATTTGACAGCCGATACAGGGACTTTGAAAGTCCTATGAAACATCATTTCTGCTGGTGTCTTATTAGTGGAGGAATGAACAGTTTTCCTATGGTTATATAAGAACCTACATAATCTGGTATTGAGAGATCCTTGTGTAAACTTGTGTAACCCTTCCTTCAATGTCCGTACTACTCTCTCTGCCAGACCATTTGATGATGGATGGTATGGGGCTGGAGTAATATGTTCAATACTATTCTTACTAAAAAAAGCTTCCAGTTCTTGGGATACAAAGTAAGCAGCATTATCTGACACAACTATGTCTGGTAACCCAAAATTACAAAAGGATTTCCTCAGTAACTCAGTAGTCACTGTGGATTTCATAGAACTAGTGACTTGCACATCTAAGAATTTTGAAAAAGAATCCACAATTACCAAAACATATTTGCCCTCAACTGGACCTGCATAGTCTATATGCACTCTAGACCATGGTTTCCCAGTGCTGGGCCAAGATAGGACAGGAGATGAAAGTGGCTTAAAATTCTGAAAACAAATGGGACAACTCTTTGTCACTTCTGCAATATCTTGGTCCATCTTTGGCCACCAGACCCACTGCCTAGCTTCTGCTTTCATAGCATTGATACCATTATGACCTATATGCAGATGCTCCAATACCTTACATCTCAACTTTACTGGCACTACCACTCTGTTCCTATACAATAATACATCATCATGAACAGTCAGATCTGATTTGACTGAATCATAGTCAGATAAAAATACACTATTTTTACCCCAACCATATTTAACATTATTTACTACTTGGGATAATACAGCATCTATCCCAGTTTCCTCTTTGATTTTGTGAAATGATAAATGTTGGAAATCGATGGACTCGACTAATCTTATATATTCTGAAGGTGTACCTGACTCTAAGCTGTGATCTTCAATAGGTAATCTACTAAATGCATCTGCAATAACATTTTCCTTGCCAGCCTTGAATGACAACTCATAATCATACTGAGCTAATAACAGAGCCCAACGCTGAATTCTGGCATTTGCATTTACTGGAATATGTTTTCCTTTTCCAAACAACCCTAGCAATGGTTTATGATCTGTGCGAGCAACAAACTTTCTCCCTAGCAAAAAGTATCTGAATTTCTTAACAGCAAGGTGATGGAACGTCTACTTAATAGACATTTGATGTGGTATTTAGAGACACAGTAGTCTCTCCACTAGTCAATATGGCTTTTGTAAGGGCCGTTCTGCCATTGACCTCTTACTGTGCTTGGATACGTACATTCGTATTACGAGTGGGTAAATATAGTGCTTTATAACTCGTAATATCTTTATATAAGTCAATACAGACAGGAAAGCGAAACTTAAACTTCAAGCAATTTAATTTAATTAAATTAGAAATAGCTTTTGTTGGATAAGTATATTATAAATATATATACAAATTAATGAACCCTATTTGTCAGTGAAATACAATAAGAAAATATTACACTGCACAGATAAACACAAATAAGGTTTCTGACTGGCCGTCTTTTCAAAGATAAATCACCGGGGTATCTCTCAGTAGAATAGTTCTGGCTAACACAGTAAAGAGGATCAAAATCCAATGATCAAGTAGCTCCTTATTCCCACGTCCAGGCTAGGTACAAGCCTCTAGCTTAATAGCGTGAGAACGGCTACAATATAGAATAGGTGCTCTCTCTGTTAAGACAAGTGAGACACTGCCTAGACAAATCCTAGTGCACAACAAGTCATGTCGGATCAGGTGATATAACTAACCATTTGGCGCCAACTTGTGACGTCACAACCAAACAACATGCGTGAACTGCGTACTGGCAATTACATGTGTGGAAAATATTGGTATTTTCCGAAAGTTGTAATTGATAAACTTTCCAATATGAACAGATATCCTTAATGTACCGCTGGTAGTTTAACGTTCATGTGGGTATGAATAGAGAACCATCATACCAGCGGGAAGAGGCTGGGCAGAGAAGCAGGGAGAGAGTGGACTAGTCAGTGTAAACCCAGCCTACCCACCAGATTTCAGGCGGTGATGGCAAGTGGAATTTGGAGACAAGTATAAAGTGGGACAATCAGTCCAGAAGGTCCAGTAATAGGGCAGTAATTGTGAAATATTGAGTGCCGCCCGCTAGTGATGCTGTTATAGGCCTACTTGAACTCCAGTGAAGCGACCATACGACAGGATAAAGTCGTAACCCCTGATGCTGGGGGGCTTTCATCTTAGAAGAGACTGAAATGTGTTCGATGAATATTGTGAAATGGTGAATATAGTGAAATAGAATTGTAAATAATCCGGGGGTGATTGTACAGGCTGAGTCTGGCGTGGGTACGCCTTACCCCGACGCCATGTTGGATGTGGAAGAGATGAACTAACATATCGCAATTTATCTACTCGAAATACAAGTATCGAGACGGTGAATGTGTATAAACTAGTGGGGCATTAAGCCAGGATATACATAGTGTGTAAAATTATAAGTATAAACAGTAATAAGGTCGGCATAGTGAGAGTATCTGAATCGCTACCCCGACCAACCACATGTTAACTAACGCCCGGTCTCGTGGGCGTATAAGGGTTCAAGGAAATTAATCTTCCTTGACTCGACGGGACAACCCTTACCATCGCGATCGAACAGGACAGCAGGAGAACGTCAACAACGAAGCGACTCCCTCATCTAAAGCTAAGTACTCTCTGTTTTGACCATCTGTGTCGGCCGGCAGGATTGTTATAAATAGTAGATGTACTGTAGCTAGGTCATTGATCTACAATACACCGCTATGATGCTGTTAATTAGGCGAGTGATGGTCATGTTAACTTAATTGTGTGTTCTCTACTTTTCCTTCTACTTGATCAGTCGCCCAATACCTATACAGTCCACTTAAATTTAATCATACTATATTTATTAGTATTATCTACTCAAATTTATTTATACTGGTCCAGAGTGCAGTGGGCTAACGTGAGAATATCGTAGGTACCCCTTAGGTGCGGCCAGGAGTGGGTAACGTTCTCACATACCTTACTAAGGGAATGACTGCGGTAAAATTATACTAGTCGGTCATCTCCCTGGGAGATTGTTTGTTTCAAGTGGCGGTGTCCCAGATAGACTTATCTCCCACAATTCCCCACAGCGCCCGTTGGTCCGTCCTGAACCGGATGTGATTAGTGATTTAATCATTATTGAATTAATTATTTAATAAATAAGTGACTGATCGTAGGAAGTGAGTATAGAGTACACAGTTGATTAATGGTGTGGTGGACAGTAATTAGTCCAATTAATTGCTAGCCTAGGCGTGACTACGATTTGTGCAAGAGTAAGGTTTGATAATCACCTTTATAAACAATTTATTTAATTTGTGACATCAGTGGTTATTAATCCTATAACCATGGCTGGACCCGATGAAGCTGATGGGAGTGTCAAGCCCAGGGATCTTAAAGCAAAGAAAGCCTCGTTACAAGCTCGTAAGGGTCACGTGACAAAGGCACTCAATAAGTGCACGAAGTTCATGGATCAAGATACAGTGGACCCCAATGAATTAAAATTGTATTTAGACTCCTTAGATAGTAGATATGAGTCATACAAGTTGTGGTTTAAGGAATATGAAAAGGACCTTATGGAGAATTGTACAGATAATGAGGAAATAGAAACACTGTTTGAGCAATATTATGAAGTGGAGGAACATATTCTGTCCTGTAAAACTAGGGCGTTACACAGTGCAAAGAGTGTAGATAACTTAGTGGGCCAGCCTGGGACAGTAAATAAGATGTCCCTCCCCAAACTCCCAGAAGTACAATTGCTGTCGTTCCAGCCAGGAGACAGCTGGGAGGAATTTTGGTCCATTTTTAAGGCAATGGTACATGATAGGAATGATCTTGAACCTGTTAATAAGTTGATTTATTTAAAGGGACAATTGAGGGGAGATGCCCTCATTCTCCTTCAGGCTTTCCCCAATATAAACGACTCTTATACAGAAGCTGTTAGTCTGTTAAAGAGTACCTATGGTAATACGGAACAGCGTAGACTGGATCTAATAACTGCGCTGGTTAAATTGAAAACTCCAGAACACAACTATAAAAGCTTGCAACAATTTCGGATTAAACTAGAGAGCACTCTCAAAATCCTGAGTAATAAACATGATCTGGAGGCATCAGATTGGTTATTGAGTGGGATGATACAACCTCAATTGAACCATAAGACGATAGAGTGGTTATCTAACAAGTATCATAAAGGTTACTTTGGGTTGGAGGAAATAAGGATAGGCTTGCAAGAATTAATTGTTCAACTGCAGACTAGCCAGCCTACTACCTTTAAGAATACCAGTCATAGTGACGTTGAGTCATCAACTAAGTTCCACAAAGGGAAAAATTATCCCAATGGTGATAGTTATAACCCAACCACTAAAAGGGGTTATGTTGGCACATATCAAGTGACAACCAGTAATAGTGGTTCGTCACAACAAGACAGAAAGAATAAACACCCCAATAAGGGTAACCCGGGGGTAAGCTGTCGAGCCAAGAGAAGAGAAATTGTCTCTTCTGTAATGAAACCCATCTTTTTAAACTCTGCGTTACCTATAATTCTTGGGATGCGAAAGTGAAGAGATTGGATGAGCTGGACCGGTGTATTCGATGTCTTGGTAATCATAATGTGAGGGATTGCCACACCAAACTGAATACTTGTCACCAATGCAATAATGGCAGGCACCACATAGGGATGTGTAAGAGGGGTGTAATCCTAGTAATGGTAAGGATAATCACCCCGACACTACAGTGGCGCACGTAAAACTTGCAGCTAACGTTCGTAATGGTTTGGCTGAAGTAGCACTACCTGTGTTGGACATGAAAGTTAAAGATAAATGGCGTAAATCCAAGACTGTAACAGCGTTGTTAGATCAGGGATCACAACGTACTTTCATAAAGCGCAGTTGCCTTAATGGGATGAAAGTACGAAGGGGGGATCCTACCACATTAAAATTATCGGGTTTTCTCTCAGATAAAAGGGCCCAGTCATATGACACGGTTTATATAAATGTCGGTCTGGGCAGAGAGAAGACCCAAGTTAATGCAGTAGTCGTGGATAGACTACCGGAGATCTCCACTGTGGGTCTTAATGCCACCAAGCAGAGACTCTCACAGAATAATGTGAAACTGGCACCCTCTGTGGTCAATAATGACTCTGTGGGACCAATAGGAGTATTAATAGGCAGCGACTATTATGCAGCCTTTGTGAAGGGTATGACGAAGAGGTGCGGAGTCACTCTTCTCAACACGGGTGCAGGCCATGTCATTTATGGCCGGATTCCTCACAGTAATGAATGACTGGAGGAAGCCATAAATGCAGTCACTGTGTGTCTTACGCACGAAACGCCGCCCCAGAGTACATATTCTTCTATAGAGAATGCCGTTGCGCCAGTGCACAAGTTGTGGGAACTGGACAGTATCGGGATTAATGTACATGAGAAAGTCCAGATAACTTCCTTCACTCAGGAACAATACCTGAAGGATGTTAAACCTTCGAGGTAATCTGGACAATACTGCGTGGCATAGTGACTCCCACTGGGGAAGCTAAACCATCCGGAACTACCCTACCTAATTTACAAATGGATGGCGATGATGGTCAGTTAAAGGCCCAGCTCCACGAATTGAGTAAGACACCAGGATTGTTGACTGCTTATAATACAATAATTAATGAACAGTTAAATAATCAGTTCATAGAGGAAGTACCCCCTGAGCAAGCCAATATTTATGGCCACTACTTACCTCATCACGGAGTCTACCTGGAGTCTACCTGGAGAGAATTCCAGTAGTCAACGCCCCCGTGGCCCGGAGTGAAGAAGGATTCGAAAACTACTCCTTTGAGGATCGTGTTTAATTGTAGTGCCAGGGGTAATAAAAATGTACCTAGTCTGAATGACTGTTTGATGACAGGTCCGTCGCTGACGGAAAAATTGGGAGATGTATTGTTGAATTTCAGAGTTAATAATTATGCTTTTACGGCAGACATAAGTAAAGCTTTCCTGAGAGTGGGATTGCAAGAAACGGATCGGGATTACACAAGATTTCTGTGGCCAGAGGATCCTAGCAATCCACTTAGTCCGCTGAAAACTTTCAGATTCAGAAGTGTCTTATTTGGGGCTACTTCTAGTCCGTTCTTACTTCAGGCGACGATAAATGCGCATCTTAAACGTACAGGTGGTCCACTGAGTGAAATAATGAGTAAACAATTATATGTGGACAATTTCCTGGGCGTGACGTCAACTGAAGAGGAGCTAATGAAGATATATGAAGGGGTTAATGACATAATGCAAGGTGCAAATATGCCTCTCAGGGAGTGGAACAGTAATTCGTCCAGGTTAAAGGACCAAATAAATAAAGATAATCCCGGAGATGGAGTATCTGGGTGTAGCAATGTATTGGGACTGACTTGGGATACTGAGAGAGACTTGATATCGTTGAAGCCTAATAATTATAGTATCCCAAGAAATTAACGAAGAGAACCCTGCTTGCTGAATTTTCAAAATGTTTCGATCCACTAGGCTTAGTGGCGCCTCTTACAATCCGAGGGAAATTATTGGTACAAGAGGCATGGAAGCAGAAGTGTGCTTGGGATGAAACCCTCCCTGAGGAATTCGTTAACAGGTGGGAAGAATTAATTGGTGATTATGAGAAAATTCCAATGTTGAAGTTCCCGTGGTGTGTAGCCCGCCCTGGAGTGGAAAATACACTCCACATTTTTTGCGATGCGTCTAAATTAGCGTATGGAGCAGTCGCTTATCTTCAATGTGATAAAGATATTTCTCGTCATGTCTAAAACTTAAGTGGCTAAAATTAAATTGCGTACCTTACCTCAGTTGGAATTAACGGCCATTTACATGGGTGTCAAATTAGCTGATTATTTACGGAGTAAATTGCCGGAGATAAATATTAGCGACACCATAATTTGGTCTGATAATGAGGTATCCTTGCAGTGGATCCGCAACGGAAACAGCAAGATTATATTCGTGCAAAATAGAGTCGCAGAAATTAACCAGATGCAAGAGAAATATGACAGTTTGGCCCAACATAAGTTAACTTTTAACCATATTCCCGGGCGGAGAACCCAGCTGATTTCTTGTCTCGTGGGATGACTTATGCAAAATTTGTGAAGACTTTATCGCGGTTTAAGGGACCCAGTTGGTTGGTGAATAAAAGTAATTGACCTGTTCAAAAGGCGCATATTGCTCCAGTGGAAATTACTGTGAACACGGCTCCAGTCCTCGGTCCCTCCTTAGCCATTGATATAAATAGATACTCATCCCTCCCAAAATTGATTCATGTCACGAAGTTGGTTTTAACTTCATAAACAAGATGAACATCCCGTATGATTTTCCTCATCCCCTGAAATACTGGGTACAGATAGTACAAGGAGAAATCTATGGAGAGGAAATTAAATTGCTAAGGGATGGAAAACTTGGGAAGGCTTCAATAATAGAGAAATTGGGGCTATACTTGGAGGATGACGTAATCAAGTGCAGAGGTAGATTGCAAAATGCTGAATTGGGTGAATCTGCTAAACACCCTATCTTGCTGCCCAAGACTCATCATCTGACAACTTTAATTGTATTAAATGCCCATAAAAATGTGATGCATGGTGGAGTTCAAGATACCTTAAATTGTATTAGGGAAACTTTCTGGATCCCTCAAGGACGACAGAGTGTGAAACGAGTCATCAAGACATGTGTAGTGTGCCGTCGGGTGGATGCCAGAACCTATATGTACCCAGGACCTCCACCATTGCCCAAGGAACGAGTGCAGTTAGTAAAGCCATTTGATGCAACGGGTGTAGATTACAGTGGCCCAATCATTTTAACGGGTACTGCAGATGGTGTTCCTTTAAAGGTGTATGTGTGTTTATTCCTTGTACCGCTACAAGGGCAGTACACTTAGAAGTGGCACAGGATTTGTCTGCAGAACAGTTCATACAGCTGTTTCGTAAATTTGCAGCTAGGAGATCCTGTCCGCGACTAATGATTTCAGATAATGCCACTAACTTTGTAGCGGGAGCGCAACATTTGAAGGAATTAAATGAGAGTAATGATGTACAGTCTCTGTTAAATCAGCAAGGGTGTGGCTGGAAGTTTATAGCTCCCAGGGCCCCTTGGCAAGGGGGATTGTATGAAAGACTGATAGGTACAGTGAAGAGGTGTCTGTGTAAAGTACTACACCAGAAACGAATTAACTTGGAGGAATTCCGGGCAGTATTAGTGGAGGCAGAGAATCGGATAAATAATCGTCCTCTCTCGTACATTATTGATACTCCCGACGCAGAAGTACTGACTCCTTCTCACTTGATATGTGGGCGGAAATTAGAAGCTGCACCTATCTATCGAGATAATCCTGCGGAAGTAAGATAAGATAAGATTTCTTCGGATTTTTAACCCCGGAGGGTTAGCCACCCAGGATAACCCAAGAAAGTCAGTGCGTCATCGAGGACTGTCTGCCTTATTTCCATTGAGGTCCTTAATTTTGTCCCCCAGGATATGACCCACACCAGTCGACTAACAACCCAGGTACCTATTTGCTGCTAGGTGAACATGACAACAGGTGTAAGGAAACACGTCGAAATGTTTCCACCCGCCGGGAATCGAACCCGGGCCCTCCGTGTGTGAAGTGAGAGCTCAAGCCACCAGACCACCGGGCCACCGTGATGAGGATTATAATAATGTCACAGTGTTAAGTGATAAATTTACGATGTTGAATAAAGTAATTAATCATTGGTCTACTGTGTGGCGCAAAGAGTATCTTCTTACATTACGTGAACACTTTTATGGTGCGTCAGAAGCGGCGAATCGACAAAATATTCAACCAGGTGACATTGTGTTGATTGATACTGAACAACCAAGAACGTTGTGGCCTCTGGGCAAAGTGGTGACATTATATCCAGACGCTCAGGGTGTTGTCAGGAATGTCAAAGTGTTGTGTCGCGGCCAAGAGAGTTTATGCACAATTAATAAGTTAATCCCCTTAGAATTAAAAGGAGTTCTATCAACTGGGAACGAAAATCTAAGGGAAAGTGACACGAGTGATGTTGAAGACGACACGGACCAGGGGATACCAGAAACAGGAAGTGTGATTCGGCCTACCAGGTAAAACAGCTGTTCAGTCCATAGAGGGCTGGAAGCGCCTGTTAAAAACTGACTCGATTTGATTCGTCTAACAACGAACTCTGCCCGGCCGCAGTGTGGAAAATATTGGTATTTTCCGAAAGTTGTAATTGATAAACTTTCCAATATGAACAGATATCCTTAATGTACCGCTGGTAGTTTAACGTTCATGTGGGTATGAATAGAGAACCATCATACCAGCGGGTAGGAAGCGGGAAGAGGCTGGGCAGAGAAGCAAGAGAGAGTGGACTAGTCAGTGTAAACCCAGCCTACCCACCAGATTTCAGGCGGTGATGGCAAGTTGAATTTGGAGATTACGACCACCAAACCGGACTTAATTACCTCCTTTCGTAATGTGGAGGAGTATCCAGTGATGCGACGAGTATAAAGTGGGACAATCAGTCCAGGAGGTCCAGTAATAGGGCAGTAATTGTGAAATATTGAGTGCCGCCCGCTAGTGATGCTGTTATAGGCCTACTTGAACTCCAGTGAAGCGACCATACGACAGGATAAAGTCGTAACCCCTGATGCTGGGGGGCTTTCGTCTTAGAAGAGACTGAAATGTGTTCGATGAATATTGTGAAACAGTGAATATAGTGAAATAGAATTGTAAATAATCCGGGGGTGATTGTACAGGCTGGGTCTGGCGTGGGTACGCCTTACCCCAACGCCATGTTGGATGTGGAAGAGATGAACTAACATATCGCAATTTATCTACTCAAAATACAAGTATCGAGACGGTGAATGTGTATACACTAGTGGGGCATTAAGCCAGGATATACATAGTGTGTAAAATTATAAGTATAAACAGTAATAAGGTCGGCATAGTGAGAGTATCTGAATTGCTACCCCGACCAACCACTTGTTAACTAACGCCCGGTCTCGTGGGCGTATAAGGGTTCAAGGAAATTAATCTTCCTTGACTCGACGGGACAACCCTTACCATCTCTCATCTCGGTCTTCAGATGCATGATAGAACTGATAAATTGGCTAAGTTTTATGCTTTCAAAGAGGGGTAGATTACAATCTTGGCTTGTCAGTTAGCAGTTTGAGAACAATAATACGAAAAGAACTAGAACTGAATTTTATTGACTTAAGACTCAGGGAGATTGACACCAGTCAGTCCATCTATCATCATTCTATCATGCAGGAGGAGCCACATGTCTATGGTGCATCCAACAAAATAAGCAGACTCTTGGATGTCACCACCGCCCGCCTCCGGCTGGGTTACAAGTATCTTTGGCAGGTTAAATCACAACCACCAGATGTAGACCAAACAAAATGTAAACTTTGTCAGTTGGATTATTGTCACACCCTGCGTCATTATGTACTGGAGTGCGACAAAATTAATGAATTCAGAGACAACTCACTCAGAAATGTTCAAGATATGTCAAAGTATTTTATCCACAGTGGTATATTACAGACCATTCTGGAAAATACCCTGACTTTGCTCCCTGTAAATAAAGCATTGCTACGTGTGTGTGTGTGTGTGTGTGTGTGTGTGTGTGTGTGTGTGTGTGTGTGCGCGCGTGTTGATTGCTTTTTTGTCCTGTGCACATGTTGATTGAAGGCTGGGCCTGTTGTGTGTGCGTGTGTGTGTATCTATATATGTGTGTGTATGTGTGTGTGTGTATGTGTATATGTAAGTGTGTATGTGTGACCCAACAATAAAATTTGCACCAAGAACTCATTACAGTTGTGACTGGGTGTAGACTAGTGAAGTGTTCATTGCGTTATAATTTGTTCATGATTGTAACCATGTAAAAACGTAAGTAAGTAAATTTACTTACATGTTTCATTACCTTTGTAACTTGTGAGTTCATTACCTTTGTAACTTGCTCAGCTATCATAACTTTGGGGTCCAGTCCCTGGACCCATTATGTACCTCTGTAATCTTTTGACTACCGCCCACAGGATGGGTATGGGGTGCATAATAAAGATATCAAACTAAAACATCGCGATCGAACAGGACCGCAGGAGAACGTCAACAACGAAGCGACTCCCTCATCTAAAGCTAAGTACTCTCTGTTTTGACCATCTGTGTCGTTAGTTTGATATCTTTATTATGCACCCCATACCCATCCTGTGGGCGGTAGTCAAAAGATTACAGAGGTACATAATGGGTCCAGGGACTGGACCTCAAAGTTTGATGGCTGAGCAAGTTACAAAGGTAATGAACTCAGATGGTCACAATCATGACAAGTTACAAAGGTATTTGCAGATTACAGAGGTATATATAGGGTCCAGAGACTGGGCCCCAAAGTTTTGATAGCTGAACAAGGTACAATGGTAATTAATTTACTAGTTACAAGGTAATGAATCATGTAAGTAAATTTACTTACGTCTGTACATGGTTGCACTCATGAACAAATTATAAAGCAATGAGCAATCTATTAGTCTACACCCAGCCACAACTGTAATGAGTTATTGGTGCAAATTTTAATTGTTGGGTCACACACACACACATATACATATACACATACACACGCATACATGTATATACATACACACATACACATACACACATGTACATACACACACACACACACACACACACGTGTCAATGCTTTATTTACAGGGAGCAAAGTCAGGGTATTTTTCCAGAATGGTCTGTAATATACCACTGTGGATAAAATACTTTGACATATCTTGAACATTTCTGAATGAGTAGTCTCTGAATTCATTAATTTTATCGCACTCCAGTACATAATGACGCAGGGTGTGACAATAATCCAACTGGCAAAGTTTACATCTTGTTTGGTCTACATCTGGTGGTGGTGATTTAACCTGCCAAAGATACTTGTAACCCAGCCGGAGGCGGGCGGTAGTGACATCCAAGAGTCTGCTTATTTTGTTGGATGCACCATAGACATGTGGCTCCTCCTGCATGATAGAATGATGATAGATGGACTGACTGGTGTCAAACTCCCTGAGTCTTAAGTCAATAAAATTCAGTTGAAGTTCTTTTCGTATTATTGTTCTCAAACTGCTAACTGACAAGCCAAGATTGTAATCTATCCCCTCTTTGAAAGCATAAAACTTAGCCAATTTATCAGTTATATCATGCATCTGAAGACCAATGTGAGATGGAATCCACAGCATGTGCACTCTGACTCTACTATCCAGAATCCTACCATATCTGTGTCGGCCGGCAGGATTGTTATAAATAGTAGATGTACTGTAGCTAGGTCATCGATCTACAATACACCGCTATGATGCTGTTAATTAGGTGAGTGATGGTCATGTTAACTTAATTGTGTGTTCTCTACTTTTCCTTATACTTGATCAGTCGCCCAATACCTATACAGCCCACTTAAATTTAATCAAACTATATTTATTAGTATTATCTACTCAAATTTATTTATACTGGTCCAGAGTGCAGTGAGCTAACGTGAGAACATCGTAGGTACCCCTTGGGTGCGGCCAGGAGTGGGTAACGTTCTCACATACCTTATTAAGGGAATGACTGCGGTAAAATTATACTAGTCGGTCATCTCCCTGGGAGATTGTTTGTTGCAAGTGGCGGTGTCCCAGATAGACTTATCTCCCACAATTCCCCACAACATGCTTTACATATATTATTAAAGAGATGAAATATATACAAGATATCATGACACCCCACCTTCCAAGAGTGGGTTCTCTACGCAAGTTCTTAACTTGACACAAGTCTCTTCGGGAAGATTCAGATATGAAGTAATTTTTTTTTTTTTTTTTTATAAAAAAAAAAACTTAACATACATGATACATAGAAATGGTATACAAATATGAAACGATTCTGTTCATAAGACATACTACTTCGTGCAATGATGAAATACACAATGAACTAACAAGAAATTAGTAATACTGTATAAGAATATCGACGACTGTTTTCAAACTTTACTATGCATCCCACCTCACAAAGTATTACAAAACATGGTGGCTGCTATGTTAATTCTCCACCTAATTGCATTTCAGTTGTTTTCAAATATTTTTACTCCATATTATAGCTGATACAGAATAACTTAAGCTCAAATAAACTTATTTTTCAACTGAAATCGTGTATTCTTGTGACATATTATTTTTAATTTTTATTTAAAAGTTTACTACAATGTAGTACATCAATGAAAAATGCCACACCAATAGATGCCAAAAACCGCAACACTAGATACATGATATCCAATTATTCCCGTGCACCCTATATGACTTACAACCCTATACATGACATACATAAAAGAGCATAACTTATATATAATGCCAAAATACACTTGAAACAAACCAATACCCTTTGTAACAAGGGTGCATCTTTGTCACATGCAAATATATCTACCAAACACATAAAACTAAAGCAGGCCCTAAACCCTGTACCTTATTCCTTCTCTTATAAGGTAACCCTCCCTCCCACTACATTCACAAACCTGTCAGAACATCATAATAACAAACAACATATATTCATATAGTTAATATGCAACAAGGCGTAACTGATAATGTACTCAGTTACAACATGAACATTTATAAAATCCGGTTGTTCTGAACAAGGTCATATCATACATCATACTAAAAATATATCTAACCTAACACACCATACTGATAGTCGTCACCACTCCTCATTCAGTAAACTGTAACTTACAACTGTTTTTACTCGGTACAGTTATATGACGTAATATTATCCAACACAGGTTTTATACAATTAAACATAACAGTACCCACAATAAAAATAACAGTTATAGGAATACTATACTTTTCACGTATGCGTACACAACGCACAATGTTAATTACAATGTGAAACCCTTTTTTATGCTCGTTTAACGATACAAAACAGGTACATGAGGCTAATATTTTGTATTCCCTACGTCATCATCCTACAGAGAAGCTCCCCATACTCATACTCCAGACCCATGCCTCTCCGACCAAGAAAAACCGTCAGGTAAACCCACTCAAACCCCTTACAAAAAGATTAACCCCTATAATCAAAACCCTCCCCCCCCCCTTGAAAATCCACCCCCCCCGTGTCATTAGTCATCCCAACCCCCCTCCATGCACACATACCCTAAAACCCCCTTATCTCCCTACAACCACTAAAGTTACCTTGATAATTAAAATCCCCCTCTCCCACTATGACCCAACAGACACACCTCCCCCCACCTAGGACTACACCCTAATACACATCCAAAACTCCATGCTCACTCATCATACCTTAACCAGGATGAACTTACCCTCCTGCCACGTCAAGCCCCCTTCTACGTCTACAATACATCCCGCAAAACCATGTTCCTATACTCATCAGAAAATGCAGACTCCCATTTACTCCCATACACAACCCAATTCCTGCATTTACTCCTATACATTGTGCCCCCCATAGCTCTAATCCTTTCCCCCACCCCTTGCTCCCTCAGTCTCCAGGACACACACACGAAATCCACCATTAAATACCATAAACCCCTGCGTTCTCTATCACCCACCCCTCATATATCCATACTCATAGCCCTCAGTACTGAAATACCCCCACCCCCCATTTTCCTCAACACCCTGCCTATCCATTCTCTCACCACCCCCAGTTCCTCACAAAAATATATAGCATGCATCACTGTTTCTTGCGACCCACATCTTTTACAGCACCCATCTCGAACAATGCCCATCCGACATAACAATGCCTTATCTGCCACCACCCCATGTAGAAACCTATACATTAATTCCCTATCCCCAGCCCTAATCCTCATACCTTTCAAACCCTCCAGATCAATCCCCAATCATACATAGGGTATTCAGCCACCCTCCAATCCCATCCTTCCCCACACGCACCTCCAAAACACTAGTTTTCACTTCTTGCACCCTCCTCACAATCACCAAATGCTGCAATATATCCCAACACGTCCCCAATGATACACCCCCACCATCTGCGCACCTCCGCTCCACCGCTCCCACGGTGGCCCCTCAGTGCCTCCCAGCCCCACCATACACCGTTTCACAAACAAACACATCAACCTCCTTTCCACCCAAATAAGCCCCAACCCCCTAACTCCACTCTCTTCCTAACCACCTCCTTCCTCAACCAGTGTTTACCGAAAGCCCAAATGTACTTAAAAACCCTCACCTCCAACCCTCTCACATCCTCCTGCATCAGAGGGTAAACCAGTGCCACGTGCCACAGTCTACTGTAGATCAGCACGTTCACCGCTATCACCCTCTGATGCAAGGAAAGATCCCCCGCCCTCCAACTCGCCAACCTATCTAGCACTAGTTGCACCACCCTCCCAGAGTTCACCCTCCTGGCCTCCATACTGTCACCCATATACATAATACCACAAATTTTCAGACTATCCACAATAATCCACCCATATCTCTCAGCCAATCTACCTCCAATCCATGCCCCTACCTCCAACAAACGCGATTTCGCCCCATTAATTCTCATACCCGTAGCTGCACAAAACACCCTTAGAGCCCCCTCAATAATCTTCAATCCCTCTTCCATTCTCACCAGCACCGTTGTATCGTCCACGTACCCCACTATATCATTTCCTCCCCTCCCTGCCTGTATCCACCCACCCCCACATTCTTCACAATCATCCTGTAAAGGGATCTTGCATGCCGGAACAATATCTGGGATAAGGGACATCCCTGTCGCAAACCCCTATCCATTCGTCCACCCTTCCCAGTTTCCCATTCACTGCACATACCTGTCGCCCCAATACCGTCTCTACCCACCTAACTACCTCCTCACCAAACCCTTGTTTTCTCATGATCGCATACAGCATCCCTCTCTCCACACTATCATATGCCCCCTTCAGTCCAACGCTAATACTCCTCCCCAGCCCCTCTATAAATCCTTGATGCATTCATGTCCCTCAATCATACACCTACCTGGTATCCACGTTGTCCTTCCGCTATCACCTTCTGCAATACTCTCTTCAATCTGTTCCCCAAAACCTTTGCAAAGATTTTATAATCTGCATTCATCATTACCAGAGGTCTATAATTCTGCACCATGTTCCCTGATTACTCTTCTTAACTAATACTACCACCCCCATGCCCTGCTCCCTCCCATTCTACACCTACTCTTCATACAATTCATCAAGGCCACCATACATTCCTTCAACACATCCCAATGTCCCTATAAAATTCATTCACCATACCATCCATACCAGGCGCCTTTCCCCTACTCATTCCATTCACCGCCTCCCACACCTCCTCCCTCTGTTATTTCTCCCTCCAGACACAACCTGTCCTTGTCCCCCAAAACCCCTACCACACTCTCCTCTACAATCTCACCTTCCTCCTGCCCCCACCCTTGCTCCGCAAATACGCCTCAAACCACTTATCTACGTAAACTCCCATCGCCTCAGTCGTCCGTAAACGTTGACCCCTATTGAATCCTTCCAAATCCTCCTCCACATCCAGGTAGTCTATCGTCATAGCCTCTCTGCACCCCCTACACCTGCCCACAAGTACGCGATAGTCTGTCACCCCATAAAACATCATCCATACCCGCTTTCACTCTGCACGCATCAAACCTCTCATTTTGCAAATCCCTCAGTCTTTCTTTCAAACCTCGAATCTCATCCATCAACTGCACTCCTCCACGCTCATAACAACCTTGCAACAACCCCTCAAGATACTTTTGTAGACCATACCTCCAGCACACCTCCTCTCGCCCCAGCTTCTGATAATATTCCCTAATTCCTATTTTCGCACAGCTCTCCCACCATTCCACCAAATCATTATTATCCTCTCCCCTTTGCTCCCACAATGACCCCCACCACCTCCTAAAATCCTCCGCCCTACCCATGCCAGTCAATAATCTACCATTCAGCTTCCAATAACTCTGATACCACCTAATCACCCCTTCCCAACTCACATCTGCCAGAACACCCCTATGATCCGAGAATCCCACATCAAAAGTCTGCACCCTCCCTACAACCACCCTCCCCGTCACATATACCCTATCCAAACGCGCCGCATATCCCTTCCTAACAAAAGTATACTCCACAAAAACCCCCCCTCCCACTACGTCCCTAAAACCTGCACTGCTCAATAAATCCCTCAACGCTCCCAACTCACACCCCGCTCCCCTAGGTTCCACATCCCTTTTTCTAATTACACTATTAAAATCCCCTCCCAATATTGCCACGCCCGGCAAACCTCCCAATGCCCCCACCATGTAATCGTTTAAAAAATCAATTTTCACTCTTTGAGAAGCCTCCGCCGGCATATAAACCCCTACGAAACAAACCTTCACCCCCCCCATTCCCCCTCCACCCTTACCACCCTGCCCCCCCCACTCTCCTCCACGCTCGTAGAACAAAGGGGCTTGACGTGCTAATGACCACTGCCACACCCCCTTTTAATTTCCCTGAAGACCCTGCATACACCTCATATCCCTGCAAACATAATTCACGTCCACATCTATAATTGTGCTCCTGTAGGAAACCCACTTGCATACCATACCATCTCAAAGTTCCCTCTACCCACTGTCGCTTGACCTCTGCCCTCAACCCATTAACATTAATAGTTAGACACTGGAATATAAATGAGTGGGTTTACCTTTCGACCTCTGCACGGACTGTGACATTATCCTTCCTTTACCACCCCCCTTGCCCACACTTTTGCTGCCCATAGCAGCATCCTTACCATCATCTCTTGCCAACTCCCCTCCCCTGTCATTCCCCTTCACTTCCACCAAAGGCTTCTTCGTGACCCTCTGGGCCGGTGTCAAGATATCATCATGATCTTCGACCGTGCCAGATCGCTTCGCGACCCGCTCCCCACCTCCATCATGTCCCCACTATCACTCTGATGCACCTCCACATTGACGCACTCACGCACCAATGCTGCTACCTCAGGACTCTCCTGCCCCGAGTCAATCCCAACTCGTGCCTCCTCCACCAAATCTGCCCCATCCCCAACATGCAACACCTGTAATGGATCATCCAGTAATCCCTGAATCACTTCCACCAGAGGCACATCCATGCCTTCCTCTATGACAGGTACTTCCTCAACCTCCTTTTCATTCACCTCTCTCTCCAAAGTAGGCTCTGATGGGTGGCACGGTTCTGCCACACCCTCCACTATTTCACTCCAGCTCCTGGTCCTTTGCTGCTGTCCCTCATCACCAGCCGTCCCCTCATACTTTCCCTGTGGTTCTGTCGGGATCTTGCGTTCAACGGTTCGTTGAGCACCTCTACGCAAACAATCCGCTGCTACATGATCAAAATTCCCACATATTCTGCACGTCCTCCTTTGTCCTGCGTAAGTCACGTACACTTGCGTACGAAACTCAGCCATAATGATGTAAGATGGAATGGGCCTCCTTAACGACATCTTTAAGGTGAAAGATCCCTCAGGAAGTCCCTCCATGGGTCCCACACTCCACTTTCCTGCCGTTGCCAGATGTACTGTCCCATACTCGCTGAAGACACGTCCCACATCATTTGATCCGCCTCAAAAGGCACATTCTTTACCTTTACCCATGTGTAGGTGCGCGACACATCCTTTAATCGCACCTGCAACGTCGCATTGACCGTGTAGACGTTGTCCTGATGTCGCTCTACCAATGTCTCATATGCTGCAGCTGTTACCAACTTCACGAAGATCCTGTTCATGCCATTTAGTGCCACTCCATACAGTTCCTCCATATCAATGTTGTATATATCACGAAGAATAGTAGGTATTACTGTAGCTGCCACAGCAGGTTGAATTACTCCTGTAACCATGTCTATGCAGACGGTGTTGATGCGGCGTCTGCCCACCGCCGCCATGACAGTGAAAATAAAGTTGCTCACAGTCTCCACCAGGGGCCAGAGACCAGAGTAGCACACCCTTCTCTCACGAGAGCTGGGTAGCGAATGAACTCATAACGTTCATGAAGTAATTGCGCAATTGACTACAGATAATCTTCATCGCCGCTCACTTATGCCGAAGGTTTAACAATGAAAATTTCCACCTCTGTTTAAAATAGAGTGTCATTAATACCATATATTGATTATATATAAAAAAAAAATTAGGGGCAAGAAAGAGTATCAGCAATGACATTATTGGGACCTTTAATGTGAGATACAACAAAGGCATAAGGTTGAATCCTTAGTGCCCATCTTAGGAGTCGACCATTCTTGGACTTCATCGTGTTGATGAAAGTCAAAGGGTTATGATCTGAATATATGGCAATATATGATCTGAATATATGGCAATTACTCTATCCACGGTAGAGTAATTGTGTTGGTGGGGTTTTAACTTTGATGAAAAATAGCAAATAGGGTGGTGTGAGGGAAAAGTGGTTGTAAATATGGTAACAGTTGTTCAGTCAGCGGGAGCATTATTAAAGAGTTACAGCCAGCACTACCATCTAGCGGGCTGGGGCTAAACTCTTGTTCCGGGTTGTCTGTTGAGGGTTTTTACTTTCTACTCCTGGTTGTATGACTCTTACCTGGTGTCGGTTGGGGAGTGGAAAGTCACTTCATCTTCACTCTTCTCCGAATCAGGTAAGGCAAGCTACCAGGACTATTTCTTTTGTTTGATTATTATGTTTCTTTGGTTACAAGTAGTGACTTGGCTATTTTGAAACACCTTTTTCTATCTTAAATGTTTTAAGACTTATGGTAACCAGAATATTTTCTTTATTATCAGTTCTGCCGCTGGACTGGTTCTCCAGGACAGACGCATGACTTACGAGCAAGATTTCCTTGGATTTACGGGAATTCACAGCAACTCCTCTGAGTCAAGTTTCCTAACTTGCGGGCATTAGAGGGCGTTGTGCTAAGAATCTCACCTTTTTTGACAACTGCAGTGTGGTGCTACAACTTCTTGGTCGCAGGAGACAATAACATCGGAGACTTACCATCTAATCCGCTGTCTTAACATCAACCTGGAGAAGACCAACATAATTTCTCTAACATTGTGTCACTGCATCCTCCTGTCTCACCAACATACCTGAACCACAACGGATATATTTCTTTTTTATTTCTATTTAATTTTATTAAAATACAGAAAAAAACAATCTTATTATATATCCTTCAGTTTACTATTTATTAATTTTTCCATCAATATTTTGTTCAGGGGAAGGCGTTCCCCTGACAGGTGGAGAATGTCATTTTTTGAGTAGTTTTGAAGTAGTATGACCCCTAATGCATAACTACTAGCATCTATGTGCAATACAAATGGTTTGGTAAAGTCAGGGCTTTGTAAAATAGGAGCAGAAGACATATCTACCTGGAGAGAATTCCAGGGGTCAACGCCCCCGCGGCCCAGTCTGTGACTAGGCCTCCTGTTGGACCAGAGCCTGATCAACCAGGCTGTTACTGCTGGCCGCACGCAGTCCAACGTACGAACCACAGCCTGGCTGGTCAGGTACCGACTTTAGGTGCTGTCCAGTGCCTGCTTGAAGACAGCCAGGGGTTTGTTGGTAATCCCTGATGTATGCTGGGAGGCAGTTGAACAATCTTGGGCCCCTGACACTTTTGTGTTGTCTCTCAACGTGCTAGTGGCACCCCTGCTCTTCATTGGGGGATGTTACATCGCCTGCCGAGTCTTTCGCTTCGTAGGAGTGATTTTTGTGTGCAAGTTTGGTACTAAGCCCTCGAAATTTTCCATGTGTATATAATAATGTATCTCTCCCGCCTGCGTTCTAGAGAGTACAGGTTTAGGAACTTCAAGCGTTCCCAGTAGTTGAGGTGGTTTATCGCACTTATGCGTGTGGTGAAGGTTCTCTGCACATTTTCAAGGTCAACAATTTCACCCGCCTTGAAGGTGCAGTTAGTGTGCAGCAATATTCCAGCCTAGATAGAACAAGCGATCTGTAAAGTGTCAACATGGGATTGGCATCCCTGGTTTTGAAGGTTCTCATTATCCATCTTATCATTTTTGAGCAGATGCAATTGCCCCCATGGTCCTTGAAGGTGAGATCCTCTGACATGATCACCCCCAGGTCTTTGACATTAGTTCTTCGCTCTATATGCTTCAGTCTCTTGAAAGCTTTTCACTTTCTGTCCAGTTGAAACTTGCATGAGAACTGGTAAGTTCCGTCAAAGGAGTGGCGATTTGGGGCGTAATTTGAACAAAACCCCTGTAATATCCCATCATCCCCAAAAACTGTTTTTTTTTGGTTAGTGGGTGAAGGAAAATTGGAGATAGCTTGAATTTTGGCTGAATTGGAAAAACTTCGCATTGTCCTATTTCAAAACCTAAAAAATTATCTTTGCCTGACCGAAAACACTTGGCTAAGTTGACGGGGGTTTAGGGTTTGCCAAAGTCTTGGGGTGATTTTTTAAACGAATCAAGTGATCTGACCAGTTATCATTGAATACAACCAAGTAACCCAAGTATGCTGTTTTCCCCCCCCAGGGAAAGGGGTAAGTTCATTCATGGGGCTTTGGGAAATGTTACAGCTGCATGATAATCCAAAGGGCATTACTGATAGTTGTAAAACCCCCCCCCTTTTGATGACAAAGGCAGATATGTCTTGTGCCCTGGGTGAAAGAGGGACTTGATAATACCCCCGTAGTAAACCCCTAATTTACTAACAAACTTAGCGCGGGAGACTGCATCAATTAAATCGTCTACACGGGGAAGTGGATAACTATCAATGCAGAAAGGCTTTTTACTTTTCTATAATCCGTGAACATCCGATGACTTTCCCTCTGGTTTTTTGGGACCAGTATCGGGGCCCAAAGGGGTTTGCTTTTTTCCCATTAAACATTTTCAATAGAAAAATCACTTCCTCCTTCATTATCTGATGTTTGATGGACTATCGAAAGGTTTAAAAAGGGGCAGGTTTCCCCCCAAACCCCCCCATTGTTCCTAATGTCCCGTTTTGGGGGCATCTAAAAAAAGACCTGTCTTTTTTAAAAATTTTTTAAAAAGTTTCCAATTTTTCTTTTTTTAAGACCCCCATCGGGGAAAAGGGGAAAAATTGGGTTTCGTTCAAAAAATTTTGCTCCTTTTGGACCTAACCCCGGTATTTCCCTCGGGGGCGTGGGCCTTTTTAAAGAAAATGTCTTTTTTTTGCTTTTGTTGGAAAAAATTATTAAAATATATAAAAAATTTAAGCATTTTTTTGGGTTTTTTGGGTTTTTTAAAAGGGGTTTTATTCTTAAACAATAAACCCCTCATTTTAGTAAATCAAAAGAAAATCACAATGCCGATAAAAAAAAATAAGGTTTCTGTCCCCTCTTTTCCCAAAATAAAACCGGGGGTTTTCCCCCCAGTAAATGTTCCTCCAAAAAAAAGGGTAAAAAACGTAAAAAGGCCCCTTTTTCCACCCCGGGGTGGGGAAAAAATCGCAATGGGTGGGGCCCCTATCCTGTCAGAGAATGGTGCTCTCTCTGTTGTAAAGTGAAACCCCCGCCTGGGGTCCCGGGGTCCCCATCGGGGTCGGGTATAACAAAACCTTTCCCCAACCCGCCCTCCGGGAAAAAACCCTGGGGAAAGGACTGGAATTACAGCAATTTTAAAAAATAACCCCCGATATTTAAAAAATTTTTGTTTTAAAAAATCCAAAATTTTGTGAAGGGTTTGGATTTCCAAAAAACAATGGTTTAAATCAAATTCCCCAAATTTGTTTCCCTTTAAAAAACCCCCCCCTTACCCTTTTTTTATTGAAACATGACACAAAAGGTATAATATCTTCCCCGGGCCCCCCCTTGGCCTCCTGGAAATTTCCTTTTTCCCCTTTAAAAAAATTTTTAACTGAAAGACTTTTCCCCTGTCCGGGGTTGGAAAATTTTTTTGTTCATAATGGGGGAAGGTGCCCCCGGTGCCCCCCAAAAAAGCCCCCCATTTTTATTTTTTTCTTTTGAAAAATTTTTTATATATTTTTAAAAAAACCCCCCTTTAAAAAAGATAAAAAATACTATAACTCCCCCACTATCATGATATTTATAACAAAATCATATTTAACCTAAATGATGAATGATCCTCCCCATCTAAACCTATTTAATCAACACCCATTAAAAAATTTTAAAAAAAAACTGCCTCTACTACACAGCACCCCCAAAAACCACATTTTTCCCAAACACAAAAAGTAAAACGTTCTTAATTTTCAATTCCAAAACCTTTAAACAAACACTATGAGGGCCCCTTCCCCCCCTTTGGGTTTCCCCAAAAAAAAACCTTCCCGATTGCCCTTCTGAAACCTGGCAAGCGGGATCAAGATATCTACTGCTGGGGTTGCAGCCAATAAAGGGGGGATTTTGAATTTTCCTTTTTGCTGAGAAATGTAAATTGGGTTTTTCCCAAATTTACTACAAAACCTTGACTCCAAAACCCCGGGGGGGCCCTTTTCCGGTGCCTCTCAAACACCCAAAAATTTTGGATCAACAAAAAACGCTAATAAAAAACAACCAATTAACAAACACCACCTTATTTGCTGGAACTTCAACACCCCTTGGGCCCTCAGATGGCCAGAAACCCCGTTTTCATAAACAATATAACAACACTTCTCATCCCAACAAAACCCAAACCAACTAGGTTTTGATGCAAATAATCGCCATATATGGAAATTCCCTACCCCCCCTTAAAGGGGGGATAATAACGAAGCCCACAGCCCCTACCCCCCCTTTCCCTCTTAACAAACATTAGAAAACCCCCCCAGTCAAATTTTCTTTCCCGACTCCATGAAATTTAATAAAAAACAAAACAGGCTAGACACGTTGTTATAGAATTAAAATAAGGTATCGATATGGACAGCCCCTTTCTTAAAAATTCATAGACTTAAAACAAACATTGCCCTATAAAATGAAACAATTAAATATACGGTTGGTTCCCACAACTCGCTTACAAATCCATTAACAAAAACATAAATTTGAGGGCAATATGCGGGTTTCCCAAGAGTTGAAAAACCCTTTCATCAGTTCTCACCAAATTTAAAAAAAAAGCCAAAAATTGCACCTCCAGCAGATTCCTGAAACAAGGAGATATAAAAAAGCCTAAAAACCTCTAAATTTTGGACACAAACTAAAAAAAATGGGATTTGCCCCTAACAAAACCCCAAAAAAAAACCCCACTCGCCTATTGATACAGTAAACAAGATAAATGATTTCTTTAACTATAGGATCAAATCTTGCGAAAAACCCCCGAACCAATCCCCGGCAAGTGATTCCGAGGGGAATTTCCCATCCCCCTATATCTTCCCCTCAAAAACCCCCACTGAAGTCCCCCATGATAATAAGTCTAAAAATAAATAGGACATCCTCAGGTTCCACCCTTAATTCAAAACGGCGTCATGTCCCTTCCTTTTCTTTCTTTTAAACAAATCATTGAAATATTTCCCCCACTACTCCAAAGAGTTCAATACCAAAATAAATAAATTTCCTTTTCAAATCTACCTTTTTTAAAATTGAAACTTTGCCAAAAGGGTTATCTCGTTTATAAGACCAAAACATACTCACCCCCGCCATTTTGGGTGGGGAAAAAAAAAGCACTAACATGGGTAAAATGATACCTTTTCCGCGAAAAAAGGTATCCATGGACTTTTTTTTGACCTAATGAAAACTTTTGCACAGTAAAAAAGGCTCCTACCCCAAAGACTTGGGAAAAAGAGGTCGACTTAAAACCTCAAATCCCACCTCACTAATAGGGCCAGTATTCACTTTAAGCACATCCTCCGACACTACCACTGCAGTCCGCGGGGGAATGTCCGGTCCCTGTTCTTCCTTTATACATCAAAATCTTTAAAATCACAAAACCCAAACCAATCTCTTTGCGCGAAAAATGCCAGGGCAGATGATCCCAAAAAAACAAGATCAACTCCACCCTTTTCTGACCGAGGGCAAGGGTTCTGGCCTTCACCTTGAAGCGCCGAAATTCAGCACCATATCCAACACAAAAAAGAAACTGTCCAAAAAATTGGGGGTCCTCTCTAGATCTATTATTCCCCAATGCCCCTCACATACCTCCTCATCTTCCCCCACCTCCCCTACCATTTGTGCATAGGATCCCCAATTCCACCAAACCAATAACCCCAAAAAAAAGCCGCAGTAAAATTTCAGTCCCAAAGTGGCCAAAACCCCCCTTAAAAAACCTAAACCCACTACGTTCAGACATCCATCTTACCTCTCTTCTCATTTTAAAAAACCATTAATTCCAACTTTAACCCCGAGCTAAAAAACTTTCGAAATTGGAAAGGACCCATAGACATAATACCAGACATAAACATCTTTTTACATTCCCCCTTATAAATCTTCAAAAATTCAATGCATAAACCTAAAATTGGAAATCCCCCCCAAAAAATCAGACACAACCTCCCTTTTCAAAACACCGTTTAAAAAACATCTTATCTCACTTACCCACTGTAACCACGAAAACTACTTTATCTTTTAAAATCCCCGCAAAATACATTATGATTCTTTATTCCCCCAATTTCGATTTCACAGCAAAATATACTTATTGATATCTGTGTTCCCCAATTGGCTCTAACCAAAAATTTTAATAAATAACTTCATAATTAATAATAATAATAATAAAAAATTTTTTTGGAAAGATCAAAAAAATTTCATTTGGTTATTAATTCATGAGGGGTACATTAAAAACCCTATATGCAGGGCATTACTTAAAATAGTCATAAGTTTTAAAACACTCCCAAAACATCACCTTTTCATTAATATATAAAAAATTCTAACTTTTATATAATTTTTAAATTCTAAATGTTTAAATTAGTACCAAATTTTGAAAACCCAAAAAATTTTCAATTCCCCCCTTTCCTGTTTTCATTTGTGCTTTGGTAAGATATCATGACTGCTGAAAACCCGGCTTGGTATTTTTATTTAAAAATCCTTTTTATAACTTAAATACCCCCCCCTTTTATTTTTGAAATAAAAAGGGATTGTTCGGCCAAAAATCTTTCTCCTTTTTATAAATAATTCATCTTTTTCCCCCTCAATATTTGATCTTTCGCATGTTGATGGCTTTGCTATACTTGTGCGGGTGCGCTGTCACCTCATTTCAGTTTCCCCCACATGCCTAACCGGGTTTCATTAAATTTTCCGGGTTTAATTTTTTAGTGGGAAAACTCATCAAATTGTTTTTTAGCGTTCAGTGGTCTCTGATTTTTCCTATCGGGTCCCCTATCCCGAACTGATGCAGTCAGGGTTTTTCGGTCCCTTTTTACCCTCATTGTCCGAAAACCCCACATTCCTCTTTAAGGCGCTTGACATGCCGGCTGAACCTCAAAAACCTAGCCCTCTTTGGGGCTGATCGTAGAACTCCTTCGCCTGCATACCTAATTTTATCAAACTCGATGGTGATAGATATATTCGGGGCCTTCCCCTACTCTTTCCCGCCTTAATCCTCCATCCCGGGGGTTCATTTTCCTTGCTGCATTTCTTCTTCCCCGGTTGGGAAAATCTGGAAGCTAACCTTTCATTGTGATCGTTTGGATTGCCTTGCTGTTTGTTTGTCTCATGACCTCCAAAACCTCCATGTATGGTTGTCAGTGTTAGTAGCGCTCTTTTTTTGTTCGTCGACTCTTTGCCAAAGCAACATATTGGGGGGTGGCATTACACTTTTTTTCCCATGTATCAGAAACCCAACAAGTATCTTTGCCATGTCAAATAAAGTATTATTATTATTATTATTAAATTTTTATTATTATTTCTCTTCATCTACATTCCCCTCGTCTTCCTTCAGCTAAACCCTTTTTATTTTTCATCTCCTTTCCCCCACCCCCCTTGAAGTTCCTGCTTCTGTGTATTTTTTTTCCCCCTT
>WNWK01024330.1:0-29914 GCA_009830355.1 Cherax destructor
TAAACTTTTCCACTGAGAATTATCGCAGAGAGTTTGGAGTTTCCTAGTAAGTCTGATTTTTGCTGAACATTAGCTGTGGTAACTCTGCTGCGAATAATTTCGGCGGTGCGTCTGTTCATGTTACCCCGGAGTGTCGTGCCTAGTGTCCTGGCTTGGAGAAAAGTTTCCTTTGTAGCGTTGTTCAGGTCATCTGCACACTCTTCAAGGTAAGTTCGTGCAGTTGCGGAGAAAGGAGGTTTAATGTTGGCAATTTGAGGAGGAGTAGATCTTGGTAACACCATTTCTTGGATACAGTCACGAAGAAAATTGTGTCTATTGCGAAGTGAGTAAGCTTTTAGAAGAAGGTCCAGGTATTCTCTGTGTGAAGGATCCATTTCTACTGTAGTGTTTGACACGATGGAAATAAATGGTATAAAATACCGACAGGAATTCTCGCTAAACACCTCTCCAAACTTTTGGGCACCATCAGTCCAGCACATCTCAAACACTCTGGTGACCTTCTCAATCGCATTCGCAACATCAACATCAGAAACAAGAAACTCTCCAGCCTTGATGTAACATCCCTATTCACCAAAGTAAATACTACACAAGCTATCGATCTCTTGCGCAGGAAAATTGACGACTCGCTTGATCTTCCTCTTCCAGCCAGCGATTTCATCGACCTTGTTGAACTATGTGTGGGCTTTACATGTTTCTCTTTCGAAAACCAACTCTTTCAGCAAACTTTTGGACTACCCATGGGATCGCCACTTAGTGCCGTCCTTGCGAACCTATATATGGAACATTTGGAAGCTGAACGATTTTCCACTATTATTCCTCTTCTGTCACCTGGCTTCGTTATGTTGACGACATTCTCATCATAACTCCCAGACGCTTCAACGTTCAAGCTCTCCAACACGAACTCAACCAGGTTGAGCCATCAATCCAGTTTACACTAGAAGAAGAAGTCGACAACACTCTTCCTTTCCTTGATGTTCTTCTCTGCAAAGCTGACCATGAACTTCGTTTTAAAGTCTATCGAAAACCTACCAATCAACACGATCTTCTCCACTTCTACTCTCACCACGACACCAAAATTAAACGTGGTGTAATTATAGGCTTTTTCCTGCGCGCACTCAGAATCTGCAGCAGTGAGTTCCTTGAAGAAGAATGCTCCCTCATTGAACAAGTTTTTTCTAAACTTCACTATCCTCGTCACTTCATTAGAGACTGCAGACGACGGGCATTAAACATCTTCAACACACCCAGAGAAGACACTGCTGAGAAGAGATACATAGTCCTTCCCACCAACTCCATTTCCAAACAAGTTTCCAACATTTTTCTAAGACCTCATTCCGAGTATCCACCTCCACATCCACCACCATTAAGGACATTACCAGTAACAGACAGGAAAAGCTTCAATCCACGGCAGGGGTATACACAATCCCTTGTAATGGCTGCAGCAAATTATACGTTGGCGAAACATCCAGAGACCTACAAACACGCATTTCAGAACACCAGTACGCAGGCAGATCTGACGACTCAAGAAATGCCTGTGTTCAACACCGAAATTCACACAACCATTTAATCAACTACAGAAACGCAAGACTCATCGCCAGAGAAGACAACACGCAATACCGAAGAATCCTAGAATCATCACTCATCTGTATATCCAACAACTTCAACCAGAACAACGGCTTCTACAACATAGCTGAACCTATTGCCAAGAAACTTCTTCAACGCTATCCCACCTAGAACTCAAGAATGGTACACTGCAGGTCCTTTAAGTCACACTATGTTTTCAACTATCACACTACTTTTAAGACTCACATGCAGCTTTCTCCACCTGACTGTACCCTATATATATCTCCATGTTGCTCATTTTCCAGGTAGATCTGTCTGTGACTCGATAAAGCCCACTGCGTGGGCGAAACGTTGTCAATAAAGGATCACATTATACTGCTTATGTGTTTATTTTTCCATGCCTCTATCCAGGAAAAAAATTCTCCTCCTTGCAAGTGCAGGTAATATAGATATTATTGCTATAACAGAGACCTGGTTCAACCTGAAAGATAGAGAAATGCCTTCTGAAAGTAACGTAAAGGGTTATAAACTATTCCATGCAGATAAGGTCAACAGGAAGGGTGGTGGAGTGGCGATGTAAGTAAGAGATAATATAAATTGTTGTGTTAGATATGATATAAGATTAGAAACATCAGACACAGAATCTGTTTGGCTACAGTTTCTCGAGGGGCGTGAAAAAATAATTTTGGGTGTGATTTATAGGCCCCCAAACCTTGATAGGGAGTGCAGTAACCTGCTATTGGACGAAATTCATAAGGCGTCTAGATATGAAAATGTTGTATTAATGGGAGATTTTAACTTTAGACAAATTGATTGGAACAATTTGACAGGAAATCTTGAGTCTTGTGAAAAGGATTTAGGAGTTCTGGTTACCAGTAATCTGAAACCAGGACAACAGTGCATAAGTGTTCGCAATAAAGCTAACAGAATCCTTGGCTTCATATCAAGAAGCATAAATAATAGGAGTCCTCAGGTTGTTCTTCAACTCCATATATCCTTGGTTAGGTCTCATTTAAATTATGCTGCACAGTTCTGTTCACCGTATTACAGATTGGATTTAAATGCACTGGAAAACGTACACAGGAGGATTACAAAGTTGATCCCATGTAACGGAAATCTTTCCTATGAGGATAGGCTGAGGGCCCTGAATTTGCACTCTCTAGAAAGGCGTAGAAATAGGAGAGAAATGATTGAGGTGTATAAATGGAAAACAGGAATAAATAAAGGGGATGTAAATAGCGTGCTGAAAATATCCAGCCAAGACAGGACTCGCAGCAATGGTTTCAAGTTGGAAAAGTTCAGATTCAGGAAGGATATAGGAAAGCACTGGTTTGGTAATAGAGTTGTGGATGAGTGGAACAAACTCCCCAGTACCGTCATAGAAGGTAAGACGTTGTGTTGTTTTGAAAATATGTTAGGTAAATATATGAGTGGGTGTGGGTGGATGTGAGTTGGACCTGACTAGCTTGTGCTACTAGGTCTTGTGCCGTGCTCCTTCCTTAAGTGGAAGTGACCTGAGTAGGTGGTCATTTGTCTAAGCCGTGGAGTGACATGGACTTGCCTCGCATGGGTCAGTAGACCTGCTGCAGTGTTCCTTCTTTCTTATGTTTTTACGTTATTTTTATGGATAACTACAAGTCTCTTGCATACACAGATTGCACCTGGAATAAGCTCGATGCACACGTAAAGAATTTTTTTTTTCATTCTCCTCTAGTTTTATTTTACACAAATCTTTGCACTCTGAGTGATTAGCAGGAGGAAAGCTTCCATCTAGACATTCAGGCCATGGAAAATTGCTACCAAAGTTTCTGAATTGAGAATGTAATGAAAAACTGAAAAATACAAAGGTGATTAATACTTCCAACAAGCACACTTTAGTATCGACGGAAATACATCCTGTCTTCATGCGGCAGATGAAATGTGCCATAGATATTGCATATTAGCGTTTAGAAGAAAGAGATATATCCAGTCAGTAGGCAAAGAATTAGCGAAATTGAACTCCATAAAGTATATAGTAAAGAGGAGGGTGGAACAATGATTGCCAGAAATATAGTAAATCTATTACAACACTCTGGTTATTTTCTCAGGAAATAGGGTAGCTATTACTTTCTAAAATCAGTACAATCAGTGCTCTGGAACACAAACACGATCTTAAAACAAAGAATAAGATCACGCATATTATCTAAGCTGATGGCTCACTTAACTTTACATTTGGAGAGTAGGAAGTGCTGTTATTGTAATCTTCTACGTTACAAATTGAGCTGTCTAACTTGTTTCTCTCAAGCTTCTTGAAATCAGAACAGAATACTATTTAATTGTAACTGACTCTCTTTCCTCATTACTTGCTCTAATTAGTCTAAGTTCTGAATGCAGCATGCTTGTGCATGAAGCTAGACACAGATATACACACATTATTGAGAAAGGGATTACAGTTAAGCTTTTGTGGATTCTTTCTCACATAGGCCTTCAGGAGCATGACAAAGTTGATGAATTAGCTAAACTAACATTATATATAAAAAAAATAAGTTTAACATTTTTTCAGAGATTACGAAACACTGTCGGAAAGAAACTAGCGAACAAACTTCAGGAAAGTAGAATAATGCAGATAGGAACTAGCAGATTCATTTTTCGTCATATGTGTCAAGTTAATTATACATACAAAGTAACAGGGTCAGTAAATTGCAAAAGATGTTGCTATTGGTAGCCTATGGCTAGGCTATAAATACTATATCTGGCAGTGTGGTTTGCATGGAGACGTCATGGACAGAAAATATAAATTGTGTGAACATGTCTATACACAGGAGCATTATGTCTTAGTGTGTCCAAACGTCCAACCTTTCGGAGATATCTGTGTGCAAACTTTACACGATATGGCAAAACTCACTGATGATATCTAAAATTTTTAGGTTAAATCCATATTTCTCATCGACTAAAATAATGAAAAAAAATTATAGAGAAAATTGCATCCCTTTTTTGACTAATAGTTTTTAGTTGTAATAAGATTTAATTTTTTTGAGATTGTATTTTACACTATACTGTGTATGTTAGCTCTATGAAGTAAATGTAATATATAAAATGACTAATATTTATTTCTAGTTGAGCCCAAGAATGACGCATTGTGAATTCTGTAATCCTTTTTTTTCACAACCGCTCGCAGAATGAGCACGGGAGTGCACAAACTAGCTGCTTAGGCGACACAAAAAAACAACTAGTCTTCTTGAATTAAGGAGTTATGCGACTTCACTGCTGATATTGAGATCTGTTAATAACAGTGAAGACACAAAGTTCAGTAACGCAGATAACGAAGTCTTTTGCACGAGAATCAGGTCAAATAAAAGTGTAAAGTGAAACCTCTAATTTCCGTTCACTTTTTCCTTACTACTCACCATGATTTCGTTAAACTTCCAATCCTCCCCAACTGCCATCTTTCATGACAGGTAATACCATTACCCTTACTGTCAGCCACAGACCAAAATATTTACAGATAGTTCTTGGAGTTATGGCAAAAGACAAATCTACTAATGAAAAACTTTACAGTTTTACAGCTCTCTCACACATCCGAAATAGTAGGAGTTCTAACAAAGATGAGACCATTAGGCGTTCCAAGATGATATAGTTCCAGTTATTCATCGGTATCAGGGACCACGCCTGAAACAGCTCCTGATATTTCAAGAAAAACTCCTCTAAAAATTCTTGCCAATCAGAAATTTTTTGTTTACATATAACTGAAGAGATTAACTTATGTACCGTCATCATGCAGGATCGTAAGAAGGGTTAGACAACTTCTTTAAAAATGAAAGTTTTTTATTTTGTGAGTGAGAAGTGTTCTCAGGCAAGATCTGTTAAAGCTCATAAATACGTAACTGTGACTGGCTGCTTTGACTGAACTAACGTAACGTTTCACTGATTCCTTGCACTCTATACACATTTGATTAATGTTTTGATGAGTGATTCGCTATATATGAAATCCAACTATTTAGTTAATTTGAGTTACATAGCAATTGGCTTTTATTTAAATATGATTTTGAACAGCTCATTTTCGCACATTATGTCAAGTGTTGACAGACTTTTGTAAATAGCATCCACGTGTTCCTGCTAATGACATGATGAGTATATTTTTATGTTAAATTGGGAATTTGTTAGTTCACAGCGCATCGCTTTGTCATCAGACGCTTGTCTTGCACTAAAATATTCATTTATTTTATTATCATCTTTTGCAAATTATGTTCCTAGTAATTTTTTCTTAAAATAATGCTTAGTTTTCCAGAAAATCCTTCAAAATGCCTTGAATCGTCAAAAAATGCAATAAAATAATGTTTTATAGCATTTTTGCATATTTATAAATTATTTACATATTTTTTTAAAAATCCCTTTATAAATCCAAACCAATACTTTCCTATATCCTTTCTAAACCTAAACTTATCTATCGTTATTGGGTATCGTTATTGTACACTAATTCGCACTCCAAGATCATCGATCACAAGTTTTCGTCTATTGCTGTTTTTCACTAGTATACACAAACTGATATATTAGTAGTGGAAAATCTTGCTGTGTGGTATCTCGCTCCCCACCCAATGAAGGCTATGGTCTCGTGATCTGAGAGTCACCCGGTCTGCTACGACTGCCACAGAATAATCTTGGCCTCTGTGGTCGTCTCGAGAATAGGCTGAGCCTGGCCTGTTTCTCTATAACCCCTTCTTTTCCCCAACCTACTCTCTTCTCCACCTTCTCCATCCCAAACCATCCACCAACATTACCACCTCCGTCACTAACCAACCATTATTCCCATCTCCTCACCACTTTCATATACATCACCACTACAGCTCCTCACTACCAACATCCCAACCACCATGACCACCACCACCACCACCACCAATCTGAATCACCCCCACTATCCACCACGTCACTTCTAACCTCTTCACTACGCTCAATTCCAACCATCACTAGCTATCACTACCACCTCCCACTTCCACCATTTTCTCCCTCCACTACTACAACCATCATTACTGCACACTACTGCACATCTCTACCAACATCTCCATCAGAACCATCACCACCATCCCACTACTACCAGCACCACCACTACGACTACTACTACTACTACTACCAGCACCACCACCACTACGACTACTACTACTGCTACAACTACCAACACAAGTGCAAGCACCTCCACCCTCACGTTCAGCCGAGGTCAATATATCTTTGTTGTGGTCTGGTAAGCGTCAAGTGTTTGTCAGCGGCCATTTGCCTACTTCCTCCCTCAGTTCCAAGAAAACAATGTTCCTTATTACCTTGTACTCTCTCCAATGTTTCACTATTTTTTGAGGTATATTGTTTCACCAAATCCACGAATCATTTCTTTCGACACGTATATAAATATTTACTAAAATCATACATTTCAAATATGTTTAGAACTAGCTGTACCCGGTCACGCGTTGCTGTGGCTCAGTCTGGTTAAATGAAAAATAAAGAAAAGAGAAAGTGCACGTTTCTAATATGTCCTTCACTGAAAGATGACGGCAAGAAAAAAATGTCTTTTGTCGACTTCTCATACAGCCCTTTGTCTGATTCAAACGGATGAATATCAAACGTTCTGTTTCGATTTGTTGCATACATATCTACGATGTATTGGTGAAACAATTGAGGGCATTTCAAAATGTGATTGTCTTCATTCTCTCGAATCATTAATATGTATGGATAATAGTTCATTGCGCTGCATTTCATATTTGTTTCTTGGCCACTGACTGGATTTATCATCTTAACGTTGAAGTGATATCCATCGGCACCATCCCAAAAAATTATTGGATATTGCAGGGCATCGTAGCATCGATGAGTTTCTGCAACTTTTGTTACTTGATAGTTTCTCTGATGAAGAACAATATCTATAGGTTGGAATTGATCTCCGACTATAACAATTGCCACTTCGTCTATAGTTGGAGCATTGAATCTTCGCACATGTTCTCCAGCAGGTGTTTGTCAGCATGAATAACAATCTTGTGTGTATCAGATGGCAGCATGTCAATTGCTGTTTTGAACGCACTAAATTGTTTTTTTCGTCAAGAAGTTCTTGCAGTTGCGAAACGATGGACCTTTTTATGCCGGTAGAAATTCCGCAGCGTGCATTCAATTCATCATTGCCATCACCGATGAAATACATCTGTAGGAATTCATGTTGACCATCTGGGAAGGAAAGCAGGAAGCCGGCTTTATGATAGATTTGTCCTTTCACTTTGAAAGTTGCCATGAATTGAGCTGTCACGATTTCTGCGCCGAACGACGTCATTGGGAAACATGAGTTGTATTTCCTGATGTTAGGAAATGCTTTGATTCGGCGGTATATCCGGCAAGCAAAGTTTTTAATGGCTCTGGCGGTTCTCCAAGTTGTAGCAGTTTAATTTTTCAGTGGCGCAACGCATTCCATTCGTTCCTCCATTAAATTTCAGAGCCTTACAATAAGGACACACTTCAGTCATAGTGCCGATGAGAACATGTCGGCTCAACCTATAATCATCAGCTGGATTGTACCGGAATGCAAGGCGATTGTAATCGCGTGATTGCTGAGCACGGAGTCATGTTTGATGCTGATCTGCTGTTTCTAGTTGACGTCTTTCAGCCACTCTCAGCCTGTCGCGTTCATTCTGTTGAGAACGAAGCAGATCTGAAGCTACAGAACTCGATCGCCGTTCTGGCAACCGTGCAGCCTCAAGTCTGGCTGCTTCTTCGGCACGTATTTGAGCCATTCTTTGTCTGTTTTGGTCGTTCGCTGATGCCCGTTTTTCCTCAGTTTGATTTGCAATTACTCGTCGCACTGCTTCCGCTCCCCGAGTACGAGGACCTAAATTTGATCTTCTGCGAGACATTATTTGGATGAACTAAAGCAGATCGATTGCACTGAAAAAAAGAAAGAAAGTTATATGAAAAAACATATAAAATTGTAAAACATTAAAAAAGGAAAAAAAACAAGAAACTAAAAAACAAAGAAAAGAAAAAATACTAACGAAATATTTCAATTCAAATGCAGACCAATCAACACAGCTCAATTCCACCGCCAATTGCACTGAACAATAAGAAAAACAGTTAAAAAAACGAAATGAAAAACAATGAAAAAATAAAAAAAATAAACTATACTCACGAAATGAACGCTTAGGTATATAAAAATACGTGCGTATTCGAATGCAACGTTGTGTCAAAATTTCAAAGCAATCGGTGAAGAACTTTCGGAGATTGAAGAATTTGAACAAATTAACATTTACATTTTTAGAAGATATTGAAAAGGTAATTTATACGACGAAAATACTCTTGAGGTACCATGTTTATACACAGGGATTGTGTGTTACTAAACAAAAGTGTTTCTCTTAAGAATATAGCAGTACCATGGTCCCACTCCTCTAGCAATTGTCCAGTTCAATCAAACAATATCATGAGAGCTGGCCACGCCAACCCAGGTGATGTGCTTGACCACCTGGCTGTGGGTCAACCACTCAAACTGGTCTTGTACACTCGAACTCTCTGGTCTATTCTAAAGTGTAAGCCTGCATGATGTGGCAGTGTCTGACACTGCAACATCGCCACTGGATGGCGAAACGTCTTCATTAAAGATACCCAGATGTTGCACATGTGTTTTAATTTCAGCACTGAAGCAATCCTACTGGCAAAGGCAAGGCAGGTCCACGGTTCACCCACTCATAAGAAGGAGCACTGCTGCAGGCTTATTGGTCCAAGCTAGGTACATCCAACTTACACCCACTCTTGACCACTCATGTACTTGTCTAATACATTTTTAAAGTTGTATAAGTTTGTACCTTTAATTACGCAGCTCTGAAATTTGTTTTGCTCATCCAAATTTCAACCGGTTGAACGGTTGGTTAGTTATTTTTCACACCTTATTTATATCTCCCTTTATTTATTACTGCTTCCATTTATTCACCTGAATCATATCATCCCTAATTCTATGCCTTTCTAGAGAGCGAAAATTTAATGCCCTTATTCTATCATTGAAGGAAACATTTCTGTTACATGGGATCAACTTTGGCAATCCTGTTGTGGAAGAAGACACTTATGTACAGTTCAGGACATTTATTAAAGGAAACGTTTCCCCACGAGTGTCTTCTTCAGTCCTTATACAGAGAAACTAAGAAAACGAGTATATATATATAGTGGCAGGAGTCAGGTGGAGTGTCGCGGGGGTAGAAGTAGTCGTCGTAGTAGTAGTGGAATGTGGTAAGACGGGTGGGTTACGGAGGGACCTGTTGATATCATGTTACAGCGGTCTCCAGAATGGGTAATATCCTTTGTCATTCCTCTCTGTACGTTTTTCAGCAATACGATCATAGTAAGCAGGTGATAGCACAATGTGCAGAACAACCAGTGTGAAAAATAGTGAAATTCCAAGCGCTTTTGTGATTTCTCACATTATCAAGGAATTAAAAAAAAAATAAAGATCAACAGGAAGGCATATAAGGACGAGACTACAACTGAAAGCCACCTCAAAACACCTGAGGTTTAGGATGATGTAGGTATGTAGTCAAGGATCCGTGTGACAAAGCATATATTCTACCCAATCATAAAGAATTTAACTTGCCTAATGTATCTTAAGTTCTTCCCAAATTTTATTAATTATAAACGAATCCAATTTGTATAATTCAAAAGCAATATTCTTATTATTTTCACAACTATTTTTTATGAGACTTGATTCTATTATATTCCTCTCGACCATGGACTTACTAGATACAACATTCTCAGCCTTTTGAAAATAAATTGGATGATTAAAATCTCTCTCATGAATACATAGAGCATTAGAATTTTGTCCATTCCCAATACTAAATTGTTGTTGTTTTAATCGTATATGTCTTCCTCTTGATATTTTGTTATAATAGTTCCTTGATAATGTGAGAAATTACGAAAGCGCGTGTAATTTCACTATTTCTTCACATAGGTTAATCTGCATATTGTGATATCATCTGTTTAGGCTTCCAATGGATTAGTAAAAAAAATTGTCCACGAACGCTTGAGAAACGCGGTAGGAGCTCAAAACCCCAGGTTCACTGAAGCAGCCATGCGGTGGGACATCCTTGCAGACTCTTCCTGTAGACCAGCTCCTCCCAAAGAGCACAAACAGTCCTACTGGGACAAACCGATCATGGAAAAAATCGCCTACGCAATGCTCACCAACGCTTCAGGAAATGACAAAGCTCTTCTCCTAGCAGCGAACGCACAACACTCAGGAGATTTCCTTCTAGCTGTTCCCAATTCCTTCCTGGGCACTCGACACGACCCAGAGGCCATTTGGATTGGTGTTGCTCTTCGCCTAGCCGCCTCCATCCTCACCGAAGATAGGTGTATTTGCAGCAGGGCGACGGCTGATCAATTCGGACTTCATGGTCTCGTGTGTCACACATCAGAAGGGAAGTATGCTAGACATGAGGAAGTCAGATACATCAAAAAGAGAAGCCTCGCCACAGCCCGTTGCCCAGCCAAACGCGAACCCTAAGTGCAGAGGTCTGACGGAAGTCAAAAGCGTCCTGATGGAACCACTATGCAACCCTGGAAGGGTGGTAAGCAGATTGCTTGGGACTAAACCTGTGCCGCCACAATGGCAGACACCTACTTGCCATACTCCGTAGCTGAAGGGGATGGAGCTGCCAGCCACAGGGAGACCCAGAAGACCCGCAAATATGAAGGCCTTTCCCCTTGCTATAACTTCATCCCAATAGGGTCGGAGACCCTTGGAGCATGGGACAAGTGTGCGCTAAAGTTCCTCAAAGACTTGGGTAAAAAACTCATCATAGAAACCAGGGATCACAGGGCGGCCAGCTTCTTTCAGAGACTCAGTGTTGCGAGCCAGAGGGAAAATGCCTGCAGCATTCTGGGCACACGGGCCACCACCGGGGAGCTGGACGAAGTATTCGAGATGTAGCTCTGAGTTGTTATCTATGTTGTTCTACTCCTTATTGTAGTCAATGTATTTTGTCTTTAAATAAAATCCATTTAAAATATAGGGGGTGGTAGGAGAAAACAATTTTCAAACAGCTTCAGGGAGAACCTTGAGTTTTCCTGAAGCAAGTTTATTCTTTCCTCTGATATATATATATATATATATATATATATATATATATATATATATATATATATATATATATATATATATATATATATATATTATTGTAACCACGAACGAGTGGTATTGATGAATAACTACACTTACACCAAACAGGGAGGAGAATGAAATTAACTTAGAGGCGTCCACACCACCGTATATCCTTGGGTAGAGAGTACAACATTCAGTCCTACTGGATGCGCTACTCTTAAGGATTGTGTGGTTCAGTGGTCTAAGGCGTTATGTGTTTTCGCTCACCATGAGGCGGGCCAAAGCATCATAGGTTCGAATAGGTAAAATTGGTCAATTAACAAGAACTCATTTAAAATTAAGTCTTCTAAAATTTTCTCTTATACGTTTAAAGATATATTTTTTTTCATTTATGTTAATGTAAAAATTAATAATTTTGTACTAAAAGAACCTTAGAAAACTTACCTAACCTTATTATAACAAGCGCAACTTAATTTGGCCTAATCCAACTAAATATATTTTGGATAAGTTTACAATAATTTAATAATAAACAAACACAATGAAATATATTTTTTTTTCGTTAAGTTCAGAAAGATTTTTGCGAAATTATTGCATTCACAAATTTTCGCTTGCCTTATTCGGCAAGAAGAGCGTTGCTATTTAAGCCAAAATCGCAAGTTTTACCTATTCGGCACGATATATATATATATATATATATATATATATCGTGCCGAATAGGTAAAACTTGAGATTTTGGCTTAAATAGTAACGCTTGTCTTATTCTTGCCGAATAAGGCAAACGAAAATATATGAGTCCTATCATTGCTTGCATCTTTCCGTTATCCCTGACGTGTTTAACATTTTTTGGGTTGCCTTTAATTTGTGCAATTCATCATTCAAATTGTTGTACCTCATTTCTCATTTTTCTCTTGTTTTCTGCTTGTAACTGTACGTAGTTAGCACTGTCCTCTTCATCACCAGTCACTTTACATTTCTTATATGCATATCATTTTTTTGCGTATAATCTCACATACTTGCTCAGTAATTCAGGTTGTCTTCATTTTATCCTGTTGTATGTTGGCATTTCATATATTTATAATTTTATTTATAAATATGTCTCACATTTCCTCTACATTATTTATATATTATATTTCTATCCAGTTAACACTACTGTCTCAGAACATCTTTTCAGATTTTGCTTTTCTGTAATTGGAAACTATTCATAATATTTTGAAATTAAATAGTTTTTATTTATTTTATTTTAGTGATGTTGTAGTTACTGTATACTGACTTCTGTCTTGTCTTGCAAGTTTGCATAAAGTGAAAACAGTGGGAAAAACGAGAGCCAGTATATTGTTGTCTCTTGTGGCCGATATGAAACTTGTATTTATAAAAGTTGTTATCAGCTGTACTGGCAGGTCTGGCATCTCCCATCACAGGTTGCTGTAGCGCATTTATGAGTAATAATTTCTCCAGTTATTATTGTCTCATTATTACTTGTCTTCAATTTGTCATTAAATGGTGAAGTTATCCTGTCTTTATTCCGTGGCCGTTATAATACATTTTTTTTTCTAAGTCGTTGCATAGATTTTCGTTAAATATGAAACCATATTCTTCGTGAGGCTACTGAGGTTTAATTGCATGAGGTCCATTGTTAACAAACAGAGTCACTGAACAATATTGTTTGAAAGTACGAGGTGAAATGAAGATAGAATACGACGATACAAAGTCTCCTCTCAGAAGGATGTTAAGATGATATTGCTCTGAGCAATATAATCTGGACACTGAATGTGTATTAAAACTGTATTTCCCGTTTTTTAAATACGCTATTAACTATCTTGTATAAAATAATAATACACTTATCCGGATGAGATGAGATGACAGGAAAATTGCAAGACTTATCCAAATCTAACTCAACCCATGTCGTTGAACATAACTGTTTCTAGGCTAAAGAAATTTCTGTCACCACTGAAGTTGTCCCAGAGCACAATATAATATAACGGGTCGTCCTTATTACACAAATCCAAAAGTTACTAAATGGATTCTACATATAAAAATCGTAAGTAGAAAAACAAAAAAACTCTCTTTCTCTCAGGAGTGACCTGTCCCTCACTCTGACATTTTCAATTATAGCTTTCACATATTTTCCTGCCTTTGTTCCTTAATCAGCACAATACTTTTTTTCTGGAATGATTTAAGTTTCAGACATTTGAGGGAAAAATCTTTTTTAGTGTGTGTTTTGTGTGTGTTTGAGCGTGTGTATATAAGTGTGTGTTTGAGCGTGTGTATATAAGTGTGTGTTTGAGCGTGTGTATATAAGTGTGTGTTTGAGCGTGTGTATATAAGTGTGTGTTTGAGCGTGTGTATATAAGTGTGTGTTTGAGCGTGTGTATATAAGTGTGTGTTTGAGCGTGTGTATATAAGTGTGTGTTTGAGCCTGTGTATATAAGTGTGTGTTTGAGCCTGTGTATATAAGTGTGTGTTTGAGCCTGTGTATATAAGTGTGTGTTTGAGCCTGTGTATATAAGTGTGTGTTTGAGCCTGTGTATATAAGTGTGTATTTGAGCGTGTGTATATGTGTGTGTTTGAACGTGTGTATATAAGTGTGTGATTGAGCGTGTGTATATAAGTGAGTGTTTGAGCGTGTGTATATAAGTGTAGACACCTAATTGTACTCACCTAATTGTGGTTGCAGGGGACGAGACTCAGCTCCTGGCCCCGCCTCTTCGCTGTCCGCTACTGGGTCTCTGCTGTGTGTGTGTGTGTGTACTTACCTAATTGTACTTACCTAATTGTGGTTACAGGGGTCGATTCATAGCTCCTGGCCCCCGCCCCTTCTTTGATCGCAACTAGGTTCACTCTCTCCCTGCTCCATGGGCCATGTCATACCTCTTCTTAAAGCTATGTATGGATCCTGCCTCCACTACACCCCTCTCCACACTATTCCACTTCCTGACAACTCGATGACTGAAGAAATATTTCCTAATACCCCTGTGACTCGTCAGGTATCTTAATGCTACAGGTGCTCTTGGTGGTATGCCGCAAAACAGACTGCAACCTGAGTGAAGTAACATCAGTAGTAAGGAAGGAGGCATGACCCATGAAATCGTAATGACACGATTGCAAACAAACCATACCACGGGTGGGGTTAGAACCCGCGATCAGAGAGTCTCAAAACTCCAGACCGTGTGGGTCTGTGGGTTCATTTAGGTATGGGTGCTTATGTGCGATCGTCTAGGTACAGTGGTACAAAGTTGATTGCAACATGGTGATTGCAATTAGTTTAGTGGTTTACTGAATCATATTGTTAAAAATATTATAATGCTAATGATAATAATAACGATATTAGCAGATGATACTTCATAATAATGATAGGAATGGTGCTAAAATTAAGAATTGCCTAGTTATTATATAAAAGAAAGCCTGAATAAGAGAATTCACACAGGCATTTTAACTGACACAGAGTATTTCCTGAATATTCTGTAATGCTGTGCGAAACCGGTTGACAAAATGAGGGATTTATTACCTCTATTTCTTTAGTTAGAAGGTTGTAAATGAAGGTATGTAAATGATCAACTATTGTAATGTAACTTTTTATGTCACATGACCTGTTCCCAGCGGATAGAAGCTTAGGGTTGGCTTTTAACTGTCTTCTTGCCTTCTTGTTATTTTACATCATGTTATCTGCAAACAGTGAGGCCTACTCCACCCAACCCCAAATGGGGTGGGGTGTTGGAGGACCGGTGTGTGGTTGGCATTCCGCTGGGTCTCCCATAGACAGAGACTGGCTGGTGCCACCGCACTTTGAAAACTTACACTACTTCTCCTGTTGTTGCCCTTGCAACATTGCACAGCTCCTGATGATGCACTGAGAAGTGTGAAAGTACTTGAGCTAAATATTTCCATCCCCTGTGGCTTGTCTTGCATTGCTACGATCGACTGTCTGCGATTGTTTTGCACACACACACACACATTATATATATATATATATATATATATATATATATATATATATATATATGTCGTGCCGATTAGGTAAAACTTGCGATTTTGGCTTAAATAGCAACGCTCTTCTTGCCATATAAGACAAGTGAAAATTTGTGTATGCAATAATTTCGCCAAAATCATTCTGAACATAACGAAAAAAATATATTTCATTGTGTTTGTTTATTACTAAATTTATGTTAACGTATCTAAAATATATTTAGTTGGGTTAGGCTAAATTAAATTGCTCTTTTTGTAATAAGGTTAGGTAGGTTTTCAAAGTTTCTCTTGGTACAAAATTATAAATTTTTACATTAACACAAATGAAAAAAATATATCTTTAAACGTATAAGATAAAATTTTAGAAAGGACTTAATTTTAAATGAGTTCTTGCTAATTGACCAGTTTTACCTAATCGGCACGACATATATATATATATATATATATATATATATATATATATATATATATATATATATATATATATATATATATTATTGTAACCACAAATAAGTAGTATTTAATCAATAACAAACTGTGGCTAGGCGGTGGATCGAACCCGTGTTTCAGCTTGCCTCGTGGGAAGAGACCGAAAGTTCACCATAGTGGGTTGGATTTGTGAGTTAGTGGGTTTGATTTATGAAGGACCTGCCTAGAATAAGCCAACAGGTCAACTGTAGTGTTCTTCCTTTCTTTTGTTCAAACCACTGGACCATACAATCCCACAAGCAACATGAGCCTTGGGATTAAGGTTTGCTTTATGTTGCGAGGACATACGATATATGAATAATCAGAAAAGTGGACGGGAGGTTCGAATCTATTAGAAACCCCGCTGGCCTGCGAGGCTTCTAATAGAAAAAAAATCATAGAAAGCATTGCTTTGTCCTATTGTAACCCCTGTGGTTTAGCGCTTCTATTTGATTATAATAATAATTTGTCCTATTGTCTGCAACCCAACTTTCCTTTCCCATAGCCCCGGTAGCTTTCATGGTAAAACTATCCTCACCACATTCAAAGCCACAGTCTATGAACTTATAGACCATTATAGACTGGTATTTGAGGTGGAAGACCATAGAAATGAATATGATGTTATGTATAAGGACTTCAGTAAGGCCTTTGATAGAGTTGCACACACGAGATCGTTGAAGAAAGTAGAGGCACACGTAATAGAAGAGAAAAAAAATTCCTGGATCGAGGCATAGTTGACGGACAGGCATCAGAGAGAGAATCAATAGCGTCATAAGTTTAAAGAGGCCATCAGATTAATTATGTTGAGGACACTAGAGCCCTAGGGAAGATATGGATAGGTTAATGCTATTTTCGCACTAGTGGCAGGTGCAGCTTAATGTAAATAAATGTATGGTTCTAAGCCAGGGGAAAGAAAAAAAACATAACACTTATAAAATGAATATTGTAAAAATCAATCACTATGAATGCGAAAAAGATTTATAAGTTCTATTAGCAGTCGTCTAAAGCCAAGACAACAGAAAATAAATTTATTTTCTTTGTAACAAAAGTATAAATAATAGGAGTCATCAGGTTATACTTCAACTGTATATATCGTTGGTTAGGCCTTATTTACATAATGCTACACAGATCTGGTCGCTGTATTACAGAATAGACAAATTCACAAGAAAACACACAGAGAAAGATAACAAAATTGATCCCATGCATCAGAAATCTTAAATACGAGGATAAAGTGAGGGCACTGAATCTGCCCTCTCTGGAAAGGTGTAAAATTATAGAGGATATGATTGAGGTATATAAACTGAAAACTGTAATAAATAAAGGGAATATCAATAACTTGATGAAAAATATTTAATCAAGGCTGGACTATTAGCAGTGAGTTCATGGAGGAAAAACTTAGATTTAGAAAAATATAGGAAATTACTAGTTTGGCAATACTACTACTCCTACTACTACTCATAATATATATTTCCACAAGTACATGTACAAGGTATGCAGGTCTAGCTGACATCAATGACATACCACTGTATAGAAAGCCCCTTGATATGTTTAGCGTTTCGGGCAAATTAGGTAAATTTTGTCCCCAGGATGAGACCCACACCAGTCGACTTGTGGATGAGTTGAATAAACTCCCGAGTTGCGTAGTTGATGCGGAAACCTTGTGTACCTTTGAAAATAAGTTAGACATACATGAGTAGGACCAGCCTAGCCTGGGTTAACAGTCCTGATTGCGTTCACAATACGTAGGTAAACTGAAAATTATTTAACGAAATTTAACAGGAATAAAAATTGCTTACTAATTTATTCAGTGTTCAGATATGCACCTGCACCTTAAATTTCACTCTCCGTTGTCGGTGATTATTTAAGAACTTTTTATAACGTTTGAATCTACGTCATACAGGATTTTAGAAGCTATCCGAGCCATTCCATGATAATGAAAATGAGTTTAACAACTTTTGTCAAGGGTCACGTGATCATGCCAATTATTCCTATTATCTGGTTATCTTTACAGCACACAAATGTTGAACATTTGAAGTAGACTGGATGAAGCGATCTCGAGTTATGAACAAAATACCATCCAAAAGCTGGAGGAAGAAAAATAAAAAAATATATTCTGCTCACTGCACGATTTGAATAAAATACTTACATATTGCATAACCAGTCTCCTGTGCTGCAGTGCACGCGGTTGCAACAGTACAGGGTGTCATAAGTTAATAATGCAGTTAAATAATAGCGATGAAGTTTTATAAAAAAAATGGAAAAACATTCACAAGTCATCTTAAGGAAGCTAATATGCCATATCTTAATATAAACATGCGCTTAAATCAACTCATATGTTTCACAATCAAGTAATAAGTCTGGTAGGATTGAAACTAATCAGATTCGACACTCAGAAATGATCTCATGGATAGCGGAATTTCATACAATGCCTCTGAAGATTGATGCCGTTCACAATTGATAAACTTAATTAAGAGGAACGAATTAAATTGTACGGGATATATAATGCTTGTGGAATGGAAGGCACTCAAATTCGATCTATACTTAGGGAAGGTAAGTCCACTTACTTGCATCAAAATCCCCTCAACAGCAACAACGCAAATTAATGCATTAAGGCAAAATAAACATATACGAATTACGAGATTAAAAGTTGTAAAATGGCATCAACACACTCCATTAAATATCCCAAGTGTTGAAGTTCTGGGGACGATCAGAGAAGCTTGTCTCCATCTATCACACAAACAAAATTCGGGGATGAGCTACGAAGCATTGTGTATAGGGCATCCATACATTCAAATAAACCCATGAATCTTGTGTAAAATTTATTAAGGAAGAGTTAAAATTTGAAGCCGATCGAATAAGGAGTTCTAGAGAAATAGAAAAAAAATTGGGAGAAAGCAACATGTTTGGTAGTGTGCTATATTCTGGACCTTATGGAAGATCCTCTATTTGTTAGATCGCACAGACAAGCCGCTAAAATATACCTATGTACATTACGTGATGGCTTACCTTGATGTTTTCTGCTGGACCAGTTCGTTGAGTCACTAATACACAATCCTCGGTGGGCGCAGATGACACCTTGTCTACCCCAATATGTGCAAGTGACTAGGCCCATATGCCTCGGTACCCACGAGTTACTCTGATGTAATTGTGTAGATCTACCTAAAAGCATCGAACATACTAAGATACTTAACTTACATTCCTACTCTATATTAACTATGTAATTATACTCGAGACTCACTATTAGCTTATTAAGGCCTTATAACTAAATTAGCCTAGTAAATAAGATTATGGGTGAAGCCTTGCAATGTCACAATGCCACTAGTGTTATTTCCCTTTTGACCCCCTTAACCCCTTTCTTCATGTGAAAGAAATATTAAGTTCACTTGATTTTCTACACTGAGATGAAATGGGGAAGCCTGTTTGAGTTGTTCCATGATTACCCTTATACGCTGTCTAGCTACTTCTGTATGAACTGAGGTTAGTGCGTTTACTGGGGTCTCTTCACCAGTAGTGATTTCCCTCGGTGGACAGTGTAATTCAATTGGTACTAATCTATATATGATCCTGGTATGAACTGCCCCTTTCTTAGCACACCAACTATTCTGACAGTACCATACACATCGGGGTGCATGGCCACATTCCTTCCTAGTGGTTATCTGGACCTCGGGTCATTGTCATCAATTATCAGCCTATTCAGCCTATGATTCTTGGGCACTTGTATAGGGCGTACAGTACTTCCTAACAGAGATAAATTTTGAATCCTTTCACTGCTGACTTAGTCTTCAGGAATTCATAGTCAACTTGCTTTACCCAATGTTTCATGTGGTCGAAGGACTTATCTCTTCTCTTTATCTTAAGAAATTTGAGGACATAATAGGTTATTATCACGACTTCATCCATCGAAGAGTACACAGGTCCATCAATAGGTGACTTAGGCACGACAGCTTTGTTCAAGTACACGATGCCTGTAGGCATTATGTCTCTGGCGGCCAGTCGCCCTTATCCAGAAACCAGCTTGGTCTGTGGACCCATAACTTATTGAGTGGGACCCCACATGACAAAATGTCAGCTGGGTTTTGCATCATCCTAATCTCTGGCACACTATTCTGCATGCTTACGCTTATAATTTTTCAAGCACTGAAGGACTGATTCATTGTCACTCCAGATCAGAGTTTTAGCTAAATTGAGGTGATTTAATACTTAGTGGAGATAAACACCTAGTTTAGTACCCATATAAAGTGCCGTCAGCTCGAGTTCAGGGTTTGTTCCAAACTTCAGAGGTGCTACTCTGGTTTTGGAGGTGAATAACTGACTCCCTTGTGAGTTACTGACATATGCAGCGGCACCATACCCAACTGTGCTTGTATCACAGAACACATGTAAAGCAGAGGTCATACTTCTCGCCCCATCTATCTCGGGAATTTAATCTTTTGAAGTTGACTGAACTCCACAACAATGTCATTCAAAGCCTCACACATCTCTATGGGTAAACTCTCGCTCCATCCCAGCTTGAATCTCCATGCCTCCTATATCAGAATCCTACCCTTTATGGTGAATGGAATAATAAGTGGGATGGAATGTGAAGGACCTGCCTAGTATGGGCCAACAGGCCTGCTGCAGTGTTCCTCCTTTCTTATGTTCTTATGTTCTTAAGTTCCAGTCTTATCAAAATGAGACACCTTAGATAATTCCGTTTTGTGAGGTCAGCACTTGGCCTGACGTTCACCGCTTTCGTATGTCATACCAGCCCAGGCAACTTACATACAACTACTCGGGACTTCAGCTTCAGGAAAGTCCGACTTTATGACCTTCAGCGCTACTGAATTCGTATTCCACCCTCTAAGTAGCATATTAGCGTTGATCATTTCACAATTTGCTTCATCGTAAACAACTTAAAATCCTCCTGGGTGTCATGGTCCCTTCAAGGTTATCTATAAAAACTTATTTAAGACGTTATTAAGTGGAATTGTCAATTTCCTCAAAAGCGTGTTAAGCGTAGCCTCTAGGAGGACAGGCTATTAAGTAGCGACAATTATTACTGACCTGAAACAATAGGTTCTGACATAACTGTGGGTTATGGGGAGCTCCTGGCCACAACAAGCTAGTGTAATCTCGATCCACCGGTTGTAAACCCACTCTCAAGATAGCTTTCGAAATATCGGCAGTGTAGGCATAAGCATTCGCGCGAAATTTTATTGACATGTTGCCTAACTTCAATGTCATGGGAGGTCCTGTTATCAGATAGTCATTAAGACTGGCTAAAACTGGCTAAGTTACTAAACTCACGGGCACTGCAATTATTCACGACGCGCAGAAGGGTGGACTCAGAATACCTCTTGATCCTGTGGGTGGTTTACCATTAATCACTTCCTTAATGAAACGGTTATTTAACTGTTCTCGTATAATCTCGTCATACACTGTCAGCAGTTCTGGGATCTTTCCTAACTAACTAATCTGAGCTTTCATTTGTCCGTAGGTCATGCGATAATTGGTGGGTAAATGTGGTTTGCTTACTTTCCATGACAAACTGACGCAGTATTGTCCATCATAGTACTCGACAGTGTCAACATACTGGTTGCTTGTCTCGGTCTCCTCAGGCCTTGCCTTGTTGATATCCATGCGTATATTAACCAGTTACCATAATTTATCCACTGGTTCTGTCTTCAACAGAAAATATTTCTGAGGAGGGTCGTGACTGGCGGTATTTCTAGTTCACAAGATGCTTTCTAATGGTATCCTGTAACCCTTTCATTTGTATGGTAGCAGGTTGTTGGTCCACAAGCACCTTGTGTATCGCTTGAAACTGGCCACCCAGAATAACTATGAATTAAGCTAGGTCATATGACTGCCAGGACTTTGGAAAAATGCAGATATATCAAGTTGTACTTAGCTATGCGGTGGGGTTGCAGGTACTTCCTGAGTGATTACCAAGATATTCATAGCAGAGTCGTAAATCCTTGACCATTTGTTTCCTGGTATGCATTATGATATATGAAGTTCTGGACGAGCCCAATACGTTTCATAAAAGAAAAAAAAATATAGCTTGAAATTAAGTCATTTTCCCTTAGACTTATTTCTATTTCTTGTTACCCTGGGAATGACTGGGTACACACATACGATTGAGTTGGTGTTAGCATTCTATTTTTAATTTATGTCAAGCCCTTACCTGACAATGACCTGTCAAATAGGGGCTTGGCATTGCTAGTATTGTTAGCATGCAAGACAATATGTTGCATCCCATCGATGATCTCATCAGAGTTGAACTGACATTTCCCAAACTTGGGGCTCAGATTTCTCAGAATGTGCTGAACATCCAGTCACTGACTGTCATATATTTATTAGAAAACAGCTATCTGCAGAAGTTGTCCAGAGCTGTTCTGAAACACTTGCAATTCATGCAAGCATGAAAAGATGACGGAAGTTCAGTCAGTCTAGAGTCATATTTGGCTGTGATTCGATCCTTAGCACAATAATTAGCTTCTTAGAACTGAAAGCGTGTTTATAATTAGCACCAGTTATATAAAGTCCCTTGATGAAGTCGTAAGTTTTCCTCCGAGTTGAGCTCTAAGATAAATGAACTTAGCCATCAATGTCTGTCTGACTATCAATAAGGGACAGGAAATTGCCAAAGAATTTCTCAAAGTCTTGTCCGTCATATGTGGGTAACTTTATTTGCGGCAGATATAATAACAAGTGAGGTGGCAGGGTATGGGTTAATTGCCACTTGGGAAAGGGGTTGGGTGCCCAGCTTTGCTCACTTGATCAGAGCATATTCTCTGGTCAAGACTTATTTAAATCGACAACAAGCTTGAATAACAAATTCCTGTCTCGGAGCATAATGTTCCTGAATTTCTGACAGTTTGCTACGGTCTTCCAAACTCATTAACAGCCTCTCAAATTACTCAAAGCCTGCTGTATGACCTTGCTGTCTAACTTCCAATAATTCTAGAATAGCTGTTAATGTTAAATAATCACCTGGATTATTTTGGGTCAATTAGTCACATGCATTAATAGTCCTGGTGATCTGATCAGACCCTGTTTTCATGGAGGTTACTTCTGTAATTCTCATAGGTGGCCTTGTTTGACTCCCGAGTCCCCACGAAACTTTAAACAACTAAGTGTATTTGACAGCTTATGAGTTAGTTAACTGCCTAATATATGTTCGGTGTAGCTGAACAGATATGTGTTCGATCACCCTCACTGCTATGACCGATAAACGGGACTGTCAAGATTTGACCATAATTCTACCCACCCATGTACACATATGTGTGTGTGTGGGATTTACGTAAACAACTGAATAAATAAAGGGGATGTAAATAGCGTGCTAAAAAATATTTAGTATTGACAGAACTCACAGCAATGGCTTTAAGTTGGAAAAATTCAGATTCAGGAAGGATATAGGAAAGCACTGGTTTGGTAATAGAGTTGTCTGTCAATGAGTGGAACAAACTCCCGAGTACAGTTATAGAGGCTAAAACGTGGTTTTAAAAATAAGTTAGATAAATAAATGAGTGGGTGCTGGTGGGTGTGATTGGACATGACTAGCTTGTGCTACTAGGTCAGATGTCGTGCTCCTTCCTTAAGTGAATATGACCTGACCTGGCTGGGTTGGGGCATTGGCTTAAGCCGGTGGGAGACTTGGACCTGCCTTGCATGGGCCATTAGGCCTGCTGCAGTGTTCCTTCTTTCTTATGTTCTTAACTCGGTGGGCTTCTAGGCTGTTATGTGGAGACATTACCAGATGGCGTCACCGTCTAGTGACTCCTGTTCTCCCCAGAGAGCGTCACAGGAGCCCCCTTCCCCTCAGATTTAAACGGTGACTATTTTGAATTACACAAAAAGCCAGTTGTCAAGTAGAATACGTAGGATGACTTCCTATATATCTCTGGTTTCGTAATTTTCATCACACTGTCCTCGTGCATATCTCAAACTGTTTTTGTGGATACTACACTTGCTCCTCCAGAATACACATTACTGTCCTCATGGTTAAACCCAGTTGTTCTCTCTAATACACTACATTGTCCTCGTTTATATACCACTGTGTCCTCGTGGATGCACTTCACGTTCCTCGGTTATACCAAAAACTCTCCTCGACGATACAATATGTGTGTCTCGTTAATGCACTATCAGATCACATGTTAATTACTCACAGCTGGTAAAGGTTCTGACGAGTTTAGTTATTATTGTTAAAATAAGAATATAACAGCTTCTGCAGTGGGATGTGTCTATCTCTCAGTGTATATTCACTGACATGAATACATATTTATCTCTGTGTATATTTCCCGAGAGGAGTGTATCTCTATATTCCCCGACATGTGTATCCCTCATTATCAATATTAGAAAAAAGTGTATCTTTGTTTATTGCAGGGAGTTGTTCATCTCTTGTTTACACTATATGGTGTTATCAGTGAATATATACTGGTAAATAAACACCAGCGTGTATTCACAGAGACACTCCTTTCATTACACATACTCTGTCTTTCAGTAATATACTTTCTCTACCAGAAATGTTTATTTATATATTAATAAGAAATAATATTTTAAAATTTTGAAAAATCTGAAATTTCGAATAATCTTGCTGGATAATATGCAGTGACTGGTGTTGTGCTGGTGTTGTGCTGGTGTTGTGCTGGTGTTAGTGCTACTACTGCTGCTGGTGTTGTGCTGGTGTTGTGCGGGTGTTGTGCGGGTGCTAGTGCTACTACTGCTGCTGGTGTTGTGCGGGTGTTGTGCGGGTGCTAGTGCTACTACTGCTACTGCTGCTGGTGTTGTGCTGGTGTTAGTGCTACTACTGCTACTGCTGCTGGTGTTGTGCTGGTGTTAGTGCTACTACTGCTGCTGGTGTTGTGCTGGTGTTAGTGCTACTACTGCTACTGCTGCTGGTGTTGTGCTGGTGCTAGTGCTACTACTGCTACTGCTGCTGGTGTTGTGCGGTGCTAGTGCACACTGCTACTGCTGCTGGTGTTGTGCTGGTGCTAGTGCTACTACTGCTGCTGGTGTTGTGCTGGTGCTAGTGCTACTACTGCTACTGCTGCTGGTGTTGTGCTGGTGCTAGTGCTACTACTGCTGCTGGTGTTGTGCTGGTGTTAGTGCTACTACTGCTGCTGGTGTTTTGCGGGTGCTAGTGCTACTACTGCTACTGCTGCTGGTGTTGTGCTGGTGTTAGTGCTACCACTGCTACTGCTGCTGGTGTTGTGCTGGTGTTAGTGCTACTACTGCTACTGCTGCTGGTGTTGTGCTGGTGCTAGTGCTACTACTGCTACTGCTGCTGGTGTTGTGCGGGTGCTAGTGCTACTACTGCTACTGCTGCTGGTGTTGTGCGGGTGCTAGTGCTACTACTGCTGCTGGTGTTGTGCTGGTGCTAGTGCTACTACTGCTACTGCTGCTGGTGTTGTGCTGGTGCTAGTGCTACTACTGCTACTGCTGCTGGTGTTGTGCTGGTGCTAGTGCTACTACTGCTACTGCTGCTGGTGTTGTGCTGGTGCTAGTGCTACTACTGCTACTGCTGCTGGTGTTGTGCTGGTGCTAGTGCTACTACGCTCGCTGGTGTTGTGCTGGTGTAGTGCTACTACACTGCCGCTGGTGTTTTGCGGGTGCTAGTGCTACTACCGCTACGCTGCTGGTGTTGCTGGTGTTAGTGCTACTACTGCTACTGCTGCTGGTGTTGTGCTGGTGCTAGTGCTACTACTGCTACTGCTGCTGGTGTTGTGCGGGTGCTAGTGCTACTACTGCTACTGCTGCTGGTGTTGTGCGGTGCTAGTGCTACACTGCACTGCTGCTGGTGTTGTGCGGTGCTAGTGCGCCACGCTACTGCTGCTGGTGTTGTGCGTGGTGCTAGGCCACTACCGCTACGCGCTGGTGTTGTGCGGTGCTAGTGCCTACCTGCTACTGCGCTGGTGTTGTGCGGGTGCTAGGCTACTACTGCTACTGCTGCTGGTGTTGTGCGGTGCTAGTGCTACACGCTACGCTGCTGGTGTTGTGCGGTGCTAGTGCTACTACTGCACCTGCTGCTGGTGTTGTGCGGGCTGTGCACTACGCTGCTGGTGTTGTAGGGCTATGCTACTCGCGCTGGTGTTGTGCGGTGCTAGTGCTACTACTGTCGCTGCTGGTGTTGTGCTGGTGCTAGTGCTACACTGCTACTGCTGCTGGTGTTGTGCGGTGCTAGTGCTACACTGCACTGCTGCTGGTGTTGTGCTGGTGCTCAGTGCTACTCACGCCACTGCCTGCTGGTGTTGTGCTGGTGCTAGTGCTCTCACTGCACTGCTGCTGGTGTTGTGCGGGTGCTAGTGCTACACTGCTACTGCTGCTGGTGTTGTGCGGGTGCTAGTGCACCTGCCTACTGCTGCTGGTGTTGTGCGGTGCTAGTGCTACTACTGCGCTGCTGGTGTTGTGCGGTGCTAGTGCTACACTGCTCTGCTGCTGGTGTTGTGCGGTGCTAGTGCTACTACCGCACGCGCTGGTGTTGGCGGTCTAGTGCACACCGCCACCGCTGCGGGTTGTGCGGTGCAGTGCTACTACGCTGCTGGTGTTGTGCGGCAGTCACACTACCGCTGGTGTTGTGCGGGCAGTGCACACGCTCGCTGCTGGTGTTGGCTGGTGTTGTGCTACTACGCTACGCGCTGGTGTTGTGCTGGTGCAGTGCTACACGCTACGCTGCTGGTGTGTGCGGGTGCTAGTGCACACTGCACTGCTGCTGGTGTTGTGCTGGGTGCTAGTGCTACGCTACTGCGCTGGTGTTGTGCGGGCTAGTGCTACTACGCCGCGCTGGTGTTGTGCGGTGCTAGTGCTACACGCGCTGGTGTTGGCTGGTGTAGTGCTACTACTGCGCTGGTGTTTGCGGGTGCTAGTGCACACTGCTACGCTGCTGGTGTTGGCGGTGCTAGGCACACTGCTACTGCGCTGGTGTTGTGCGGTGTAGTGCTACTACGCTACTGCTGGTGTTGTGCGGTGCAGTGCACACGCTACGCTGCTGGTGTTGTGCGTGCTAGTGCACTACGCTACGCTGCTGGTGTTGTGCGGGCTAGTGCTACACTGCTACGCTGCTGGTGTTGTGCGGGTGCTAGTGCTACACGCTGCTGGTGTTGTGCGGGCTAGTGCACCACTGCTGCTGCTGGTGTTGTGCGGTGCTAGTGCTACTCACGCGCTGGTGTTGTGCGGTGCTAGTGCTACACGCTACGCGCTGGTGTTGTGCGGTGCTAGTGCACTACGCTGCTGGTGTTGTGCGGGTAGTGCACTACGCGCTGGTGTTTGCGGGTGCTAGTGCTACTACTGCACGCGCTGGTGTTGTGCGGTCAGTGCTACTACGTCGCTGCTGGTGTTGGCTGGTGCTAGTGCACTACGCTGCTGGTGTTGTGCGGTGCTAGTGCAACTGTACGCGCTGGTGTTGTGCGGGTGCTAGTGCTACACGCTACGCTGCTGGTGTTGTGCGGTGCTAGTGCTACTACTGCTACGCTGCTGGTGTTGGCGGTGCTAGTGCACTACTGCACGCTGCTGGTGTTGTGCGGTGCTAGTGCCCGCACTGCGCTGGTGTTGTGCGGGCTAGTGCTACTACGCTCTGCTGCTGGTGTTGCGGGTGCTAGTGCTACTACGCTACGCTGCTGGTGTTGTGCGGTGCTAGGCTACTACTGCTGCTGGTGTTGTGCTGGGTAGTGCTAACTGCTGCTGGTGTTGGCGGTGCTAGTGCACACGCACGCGCTGGTGTTTGCGGTGCAGGCACACCGCACGCGCTGGGTTGTGCGGGCTAGTGCACACTGCACTGCTGCTGGTGTTGTGCGGTGCTAGTCGCTACACTGCACTGCTGGTGTTGTGCGGGTGCTAGTGCTACTACTGCTACTGCGCTGGTGTTGTGCGGTGCTAGTGCTACTACTGCTACTGCTGCTGGTGTTGTGCGGTGCTAGTGCCACTACTGCTACCGCTGCTGGTGTTGTGCTGGTGCTAGTGCTACTACTGCTACTGCTGCTGGTGTTGTGCTGGTGCTAGTGCTACACTGCGCTGGTGTTGTGCGGTGCTAGTGCTCACCTGCACTGCTGCTGGTGTTGTGCGGGTGCTAGTGCTAACTCACTGCTGCTGGTGTTGTGCGGGCTAGTGCTACTACTGCTACTGCTGCTGGTGTTGTGCGGTGCTAGTGCACTACTGCTACTGCTGCTGGTGTTGTGCGGTGCTAGTGCACTACTGCTACGCTGCTGGTGTTGTGCGGTGCTAGTGCTACTACTGCACTGCCGCTGGTGTTGTGCGGTGCTAGTGCTACTACGCACTGCTGCTGGTGTTGTGCGGGTGCTAGTGCCTACCTACTGCTGCTGGTGTTGTGCGGGCTAGTGCTACCCACTGCACTGCTGGTGTTGTGCGGTGCTAGTGCTACACTGCTACTGCTGCTGGTGTTGTGCGGTGCTAGTGCCACTACTGCTACTGCTGCTGGGGGCTGCGGGTACATGCCTGCTGGTGTTGTGCGTGCTAGTGCTACTACTGCTACTGCTGCTGGTGTTGTGCGGGTGCTAGTGCTACACTGCTGCTGGTGTTGTGCTGGTGCTAGTGCCACTACTGCTACTGCTGCTGGTGGCGGGTGCAGTGTACCTGCTACTGCTGGTGTTTGGGGGTGCTAGTGCTACACGCTACTGCTGCTGGTGTTGTGCTGGTGCTAGTGCACTACTGCTGCTGGTGTTGTGCGGTGCTAGTGCTACTACTGCTACTGCTGCTGGTGTTGTGCGGTGCTAGGACTACTGCTGCGGTGTTGTGCTGCTAGTGCCACTACGCTGCTGGTGTTGTGCGGTGCTAGTGCTACTACTGCTGCTGGTGTTGTGCGGGTGCTAGTGCTACTACGCACTCTGCTGTGTGTGCGGGCTAGTGCTACCTACGCGCTGGTGCTTGTGCTGGTGCTAGCTACCACTGCCACTGCCGCTGGTGTGTGCGGTGCAGTGCACTATGCTACGCGCTGAGGTTGGCGTGCTATTGATTGCCCTCCTGCTTCTGTTCATGATGATGCTGCAGCATCTGCTGCAACGTTTTGAGGTGCCGCTGGTGGAGGAGATAGTGTTGTTGCTGGTAGGGGTGATGCTGTTGTTACTACAACTTCTGGTCTTGCTGCTAGGACTTCTGCAGCTGTTGTTGCTCGTGCTTCTATTGCTACTATTGCTGGAAAAAATAGTAGAAGGGCTGCATAGGAACCTACTATTGCATTTTTTGTAAAATATTCAAGGATCCTAAACTCCATCTCATTGGCTTTAAGACTACCCCACGGTCCTTCAGGTTATTAAAGTGTCTTTAAGACAATCTCATGGTCCTGAAGATTACCTATGATTCTTAAGACAATCCCATAGACCTTTAGAATATCCTGTGATCCTTAGAACTCTAAACCTCTGATGAACCTTAAGACTTTTAAAAGGTCTTTAAAACTATCCTACGGCCATTAAGTGTATCCCCACTGTCTTTAAGATTATTTCATCGTGGTAAAGATTATAATTGTGACCCTTAAGATCTTCCCATGATCATTAGCCATTTTTTGTTCCAGGGTAGAAATCTTGAAGGAATTTTCAAATGTTTTGGATATCACACTTTGTCCTTCATAAGACCATTTTGCTTCTGTGATTTTTCGGGAAAAATGGTTTTCGAGCCTTTGTTTGTTAAAAGTGAGTCATCTGGACTATAAGCGTTTCATGGATAACTAGACAAGTCTCGTAAGAGATCTTTGGAGCGTTGAGGTTCCCTGTTGATAAATATTGTTTATTTATTAATGTTTTAATGGGGAAAACATTGGACTGTGTAAGTATTATGTGTAGAAGGGATTTATTTATAAAAGATCCATACAAAAGGTTTAAAATTAAAAAAAAAAAAAAAAAA
>WNWK01024331.1:0-29913 GCA_009830355.1 Cherax destructor
AAATTTGGCTTTTTTGGGGGCAAATGGGGGCCCTCCCCAAAAAAAAAAACCAAACAGTCGGCTAACAATCAATAACCTATTTACCCCTAGTGAACAGCGGCAACAAGTGTAAGAAGACGGGCCCTTACCCCCTGCTCATTCATGATGGAACCCGGGTCCATCACTAAAAAAAAAAGGTGCCACATGGTTTTAGGGAATGAAATATTAAACAATGCGGGAAAAAAAATTTTTTTTCACTAACATTAAACAGATGATTTTTTTGGGGGGGCTTTTAAAAAACCCCGTTTCATTATATTAGTTTTTTTTTTTGATTCTTAAGATTTTCTTATACTTAATTCAGTGTTACAGAGCGTTTGGTATTGAAGGGAATTTAGAAGCACCCGGGGGGGGCGTGAAGACAGGAAATTACAGGGATTGGAAAATTTAAAAAAGGGTGACCAGGGGGTTAATTGTACTCACCTAATTGCTCCCCAAATTTGGGGTTTTGGGGGGGGGTGAGCTCAGCTCCGGGCCCCGCCTCTTCGCTGCCCCTGGGGGGTCTCTGCTCTCCCTGCTCCATGAGCTTTATCATATCGTCTTAAAACATTTTGGTTCCTGCCCCCACTATATCTTTCTCTAGATTTTTCCCCACTTCCTGACTACTCTTGGCTGAAGAAATGCTTCCTAACACCCCTTTGACTCATCTGGGTCTTCGGCTTCCAGTTGTGTCCCCTTTTTTTGTGTTCCCTTTTAAACATCCTGTCCCTTCTCCTTTGGGGTTTTTCCCCCCCAGTATTTTGTATTGTTATCATTTCCTCTTTACCCTTCTTTCCTTAGTGTTGTTAGCCCCATTTCCCCCAACCTTTCCCCATAGGACAGCCCCCGAGTTGTGGAACTAGCCTTGTCGAAAAACCCTTTTCACTTTCTCTGGGTTTTTTACGTGTTTACCAGGTGTGGGTTCCAGACTGGTGCTCCCCCTTCTAGTATGGGCCTGACTTCCCGGTGTACAGTGTCTTGAACGATTCCTTGTTTAGGAAAAGGAACGCTAATCTTAAGTTTGCCAGTCGCCCATATCTTTTCCCCATTATCCCGGTTGATGTGGCCCCCGGGGGTTTGGGGGTTAACTCCCCAAAGTCTTTCCCCTTTTTCCGGGTTTGTAGCCCTTTCCCCCAGCCTGTACTCTTCAGCGGTCTTCCCCTGTCCTTCTCCGATCTTCATGATTTTTCATTTGGTGGGATTGAATTCAAGAAGCCAGTTGCTAGACCAGATGTAAAACTTGCCCCGGTCTGTTTGGTCCCTTGGTCCTCTTCCGATGTGATTCTCCTCATTAATTTAAAAATCTGCGAACAGAGACACTTCTGAGTCTATCCCCCATCATGTCGTTTAAAATAAAGAATAACCGGTCCTGGACACCCCCCGCGGTACGCCGCTCGCCCCCGGGGCCCCTGTGATACCTCATCCCACCATGACCCATTCTGCCTCCCTGGGGTTTTTAATCCTTATCCCTTCCCATTTGCCCTTCTTTAAAACTCTTGTCTTTCAACCTTTTTCCCCAATCAGTGAAAACCCCCCTTTTCCCCGCCTTCCTTTGCAAAGTCGGGAATTTTTACACAGGATTTCCCTTTCCCCGGGATCCATGCTGTCTGGTGTTTATTATCCTGTTCAGCTCGGGTGCTCCCATTCTTTTCCTGATGATTTTCTCGGACTTTGCACACTATACATGTAAGTGACCCCGGTCTATGTTTGTCCCTTTTTTCTGACCCCTTTTTTTAAAGATGGGGACTACATTGGCCTTCTTCCTACCTCAGGTATCTGCCCTTTTTCAAGGGATGTGTTGAATATTATGGTAAGTACACCATCCTCACCCCTTTCCCCGAAGAATCGGGGGGAGATATTGTCCGGACCCATGCCTTTGAGGTATCAAGGTCACTGAGTAACTGCTTACCTCCCCCTCAGTTGTTTTATGCCCTCTAGCTTTTGGTACATCCCTTGTTGGTGTCACCCCATCCTGTCTACCCAGCTGCCTTCCTTCCTCCACTGAATATTTCCCTTCCTCAAGTTGAGCCCCTCATCCTTATCATTGCGGGGGTTCCCTCTTCTCTCCTCAGCCTTATCACCTGGTCTTTAACTTTGTCTTCCTTCTGTGTGACTGTACATGAGCTTGGGTGGACAATTTTTTGATGCTATGTCGTTTTCGTACTGTTTCTGGGCCCCCCTCCGTACCTGTGCATACTCGTTTCTAGCTCTTCTACTACTCTCTTTGTTTACTTGGGTTCTTTGCCTTCTGTACCTTTTCCATTCTCTGACCTCTGAGTCTTTGCCTCCCTGCGCCTTTGGGTAAACCGGGGGGCTCTTTCGGCTTTCCGTTTAATCTTTTCTCGGGGTATCCCGTTCCCTCCCCCTTGCACTTTGACCCTACGTATTCCATCATTTCATTTTTGTCTGTCCACCCATTTCCCTTTCCCCTGCCCCCTGCGGGAAATTCCTCATCCTGTGTAGTTTCCTCTTTTAAAAATCGGTTTGTCTCTTCAGTCCGTTTTCCCTCTCCACCTGTAGCTTTTGTACTAAAACTCAGCACCATATGGTCACTGGCTCCCAGGGGCCTCTGGTTTATGTCTTCAATATCTGAGCTGTTCAGGGTGAATAAAAGGGTAGTCTTGGGTTCATCTTCTCTCTCACTCGGGTTTTGTGTTGGTGCATCGGGTTTTTCAATCCGCATCCATCATCTTGGCTCCCCAAGTTTCTGGCCCCCCACGTGGTTTTTGGTTTTTAGTCGATCCCCTGTGGTTAAATCACCCATGCCCAGTAGCCGCTCTGTTCATGTGCGCTTTCTTGCCACCTCCCAAGTTCCACCATCGCTCTGTTGTTCTCATATTTCCCCACCTGGCCTCCTGCAGTTCGTTGGGTTATACATCCTGCAATGATTATCTTTGTTCCCCCGACTGGATGGTACCTACTATGTGGGCCTTTCTCTACCACCTCCATTCCTTCCATTTCCTCAAATTTCCAACGGTTCCTTAAACAGTGCGACCCCTCCCCCCCGGCTCCTTCTATCTTTCCTCGGATCTGATATCCCTGTGGGAAATTCATTGTCTGTCTCCCCTTGTTTGGTTTCTGTGCATATGATGTCTGGGGACACTTTACCCATTCTTTCATTCCCTCTTCTTTGTTTAAATTCCCTCCCGTTTGTGTCCAAACCTTAACCTTTTTTCCAAACTGTGTCCCCGGGGGGATCTTGGTGGGTTGAGGGGGTGTGGGTGGGGTGCCCCAGGGGTTGCACATGGGTGGGGGGGTTTATGGGGGGTATGGGTTGGTGGGGTGGGTTTGTGGTGGGGGTGGTGGGTAGCTGTGATGGTGTGTTTTGGGTTGCTGGGGTGGGGCAGTGGGCTGATGAGTGTGTGTGGTGTTAGAGTGTATGGTTTGGGGTGGGGGTTTTTTGATTTTAGGCCCCCCGTGGGTACTTCCCGTGTGTGTGTTTGCCTGTTTGGGCTTGGTGTCCTCCGTATCTTGCTGTCTCCTCTCTCCTCTCTTCGCCCTTTTTATCTGCTCCTTCGAGCCTCCCTTTCTTCCTGCGTTCTGTTCGATCTGGTATACATTCCCGGGACCTGATTGTCTCAGCCGTGCTTTCTCTTGCAGGATCATGGTGCGGGGGTTCGCTGAAGATTCCGAGAGGTCATTTCTTTCCCCTTTGTACCACCCAATTCTCAAAATTTTTGGATTTTCCCCATTTACATAATTGATTTTTTTTCTTCCCTTTTTCTTCTTGGGGTTCCTTCGCTTCCCGGCCCGATAAAAATCGCCTCTCCCTTTTTTCCTCCCACTGTGTCTCCCATTGCCTCATCAGAGGTGCATTGCCTCCGGTGCTGTAGGGTTTACCCCCTTGTTCCTTTGTGTGTCCCGGGCCCGCTCAAAGTCCCTGTCCGTTGCAGTGTGTTGATGGGGTCTCTGCGTTTTTGGGGTCTGCTGCTTTGTCTGCCCTCTGTTTTTGTTACTGTGCTCTCATTGTTGTTACTGTGGTGCTTCTCTTGTCCCCGTCTGTTTTCTTTATTCCCTCTCGGGGTTGTTGTATCCCCTCGTCTTGATTTGGGCCCCACTTTTGTCTGGGTGTCTGTGCATGAAGAGTTCTCCTTTTCTCCTCATTCCATTTGACTGATTTGGGGCCAAACTCCGGCGCTGTTTTTGGCCAGGGACTTTTTTCTCTATTCTGTGTTTTGACTTCCCTTTTAAAATCCGTATCTTGGCTTCTGCTTTTTTTTGCATTTCCCCTTTCTATTCTCCCCAATATCCTTTTTTCCATTCCCCTGCTGATCCCTTTCTTCCTCTCCCATTCCTCTTCCCTTTTTGAATTCCTCCTCAGTGATCCCAATATTTTCTCCCCTTCCTTTTCTCTTGCGTGTTTTCCTGCTCCCACTGTGGGCCCACCCATATCGGCCATCGTCCCCCTTTTTAAACCTCTCCCCGAGCCCCCATATTCCCCGGTCCCTTTTGGATGTATTGGGGTATCAGAAGAAGGGGAAAAAGGGTGGGGAAGGGGGGGGGAGAAATGAAAGGATAGGGGAAAGGGGTGAGGGGGGAAAAGGGTACTTAGAGGGAGTGTGGACGAGGGTAAGAGATGAGAGGGGGGGGTGGAAGGGGGGTAGAAGTTAGAGATGGGTAAAAGGAGAGGGGTATGGGAGGAGATAAAAAGAGGGAGGGAGAGGGAGTGAGAGAGAGAGAGAGAGATAAGAAATTGATAGAGAGAGGAGGGAGGGGGGAGGGATAGGGAGGGGGGGATGGGGGGGGAGGGGGGTGTGGGGGGAGAGGGGGGGTATAGAGAGGGGGGGAGGGGGTATGGACTCTCTCCTAATATTTTGTAAATTTTGTGGTACTAATTCCATATCGAATAATGATACTAAGCTAGGCTAAGACAAGCCCAGAGAAGATATGAGGGGGAACGGGGGAGAGAGGGTATGGGGGGGTATGGGGGGGAGGGATGGGGCGGGAGGGTATGGGGGGGGAGGGTTGTAAGGGAGAGAGAGGGAGGGTGCGGGGGTGGGAGGGGTAGAGGGTGTAGTGTTAGTGTGGTAGGGTATAAGGGGCTGAGGGTAAAATATCAGGTTTCAGTGTGTGTGCGTGTGTGCGTTGTGCGTGTGTGTGTGTATGTGTGTGTGTGTGTGTGTGTGTGTGTGTGTGTGTGTGTGTTTTGTGTGTGTGTGTGTGTGTGTGTGTGGAGGGTGTGCATGTTTGTGAGGGGGTGTGTGTGTGTGTGTGTGTGTGTGTGTGTGTGTGTGTGTGTGTGTGTGTGTGTGTGTGTGTGTGGAGGTTAGGAGGGGACAAGTGGGGAGGGGAGGGAAATGTTATTGGGTTAGTGGTCAGGGTTTTTGTGGTCCTGTCATGTGGTGGTGTGTGTACTGTTTTGTGTGTCCCGTCCTCACTGCATTGATTTAATTTGAATATATCACTGTGACGGCCTTCTGGGGTTTTCCCAGGCCCCCCCATTCTCCGTGTGATAGCCTATCACTGTACTCATGTATACCATAACTTTTCTTACTTATTGAATAAACACTGTCAGAGTATTGTGTTCGTGTGCTATTCCGTCTGTTAAGATAATCTTCCTAAAATTTGCAATACTTCCAAAGGGTTTGGGAAAACTATTTAATTTTTAGCTTTTTCTAGTACTAGTTCTAAAAAGTAATACTACTAAGCTAATGAAAAAATTTTTGGTTTATGTGACGTGTGTGTGTGTGTGTGTGTTTTGTGTGTGTGTGTGTGTGTGGTTGTGCGTGCGTCTTGGCATCTCGTTCGGGACCTAATTTTTTTAATTCTAGAATGCTACTAACCTGCTTAAAAGTTTATTTAAAATTGGTAATAATATTGATGCTAATACATGAACAGTTGTATGGTATACTACTTCTGTGTCCTATACTTCAAGTGTATGTGTGTGTGGCGTGCTAAAATGTGAAATTTGGTTGGTACCCCCTCGCCCTGACTTATCTTCCTACCTATGAAATTCTTATGTTTTCAGCTCCTCCGAGCAGCTTTTTCCACACTTTAGTGTGTGTGTGTGTGTGTGTGTCCCCTTTTTGTACTCACCTATTTATGTTGCAGGGTCATTCACAGCTCCGGGCCCCTGTTTTTCACTGGTCACTACTAGGTCCCTCTTTCCCTGCCCATACTTTTTGTACCTCTTCTTAAAGCTATGTATGGACCCTGCCTTCACTATATCACTTTTTAAAATTTTCCCCCCTTTCCCGCAGCTTTTGAGTGGGGTTTGCAGTCTTTGCTCCCCCCCCTTAGGCCCTCTGTCTGTGGTCTTCTCTGACCTTCCCCAGTATTCATTACTTTTCACTTGGTGGGTTAAATCAAACACCCAATTGTTGGACCAGTCTTGCACCTGTCCAGATCCCTTCTTGTCTCCTGATCCTCATCCACTTCAATTCTTCACATTAGATTCACATCGTCATGTCATTCACAATATAAAAAATCAGGGCCTTAATTGCCCCCTTTGGCCCCGCTCGCCCCAGGTGCCTCTGACACCTCGTTATATACCATCCTCATTATTTCCTTCCTGTCAAGTATTCTCTGATCCTTTACAGTGCCATATCCGTTTTTCCCTGCCTCCCCAGTTTTTGCACTAATCTCTTGTGCGAAACTGTGTAAAAAACCTTCACAGTCAATAAAATACAGTCACCCCCCCTCTCTCTATTGCCTTACTTCTTTAAATTGTTGTAAAACTCCAATAGGTATGTGAAAAGGATTCACCCCCCCCGACCGTTTGGTTATCGTGTAAGCTCATTCCTTTCTAGGTGTCAGTCTTCCCCTGAAAATTCTCCAGACTCTGGTCTGCAGTTTAATGCTTATTTGGGACTACATTTGTTGTCTTCCACCCTCAGGTAGTCGCCTTTTTTTGATATTTTTGACGATTGTTGTTAGTGACACACTTTTTCCCCCAGGACCCACGGAAATTTTTTTCGGACCCACCGTTTTGGTATCTAGTTCACGACAGCCTCTTCGCCTCCTCCTCGGTTGTTTGGTATCCTTCCACCCCGGTTTCCTGCAGTCCTTTCTGTCCCCACAAAAAAATACTCCTTAAATCTCTTGCTGAGCTCCCATACTTCTTGGTCGTTTCTTGTTATTTTCCCCTCCTTCCTTCCTCAGCCTGATTACCTGGTCCTTGACTGCTTTTTTCCTTCTGTTTGCTGTACAACAGTTTTGGGTCGTTTGGTTTCAAGCTTTTCATTCTCATGCCGCTGGGCCTCCCCCCTTACCCCGCATATTCGTTTCTGGCTCTTTGGCTAATCTCTTTATTTTCTTGGGTCCTTTGTCTTCTATATTTTTCCGTTCTCTAGCACACTTAGTTTTGGCATCCCTACGACTTAGGGTGCCCAAAGGGCTAGTTTGGGCTTCCATTGTTTGTGTCCTCATGGGGACAAACCCTCCTCTCCTGGTCTTGTATTCTATCTTCATTTACTGTTTTACCCAACAGTTCTTTATCACACCTCATGTATTTAAAAATTTTCATGCCACTGTTTGGGTTCCACCTTCCCCGTTCTCTTCCACACTCCCCGTCCTCTTCCACACTCCCGTCCTCTTCCACACTCCCACGTCCTCTTCCACCTCCCCCGTCCCCTTCCCCCCCCACGTCCTCTTCCACATCCCCCTCCCTTTCCCCACTCCCCGTCCTCTTCCACTCCCACGTCCTCTTCTTCCACACTCCACGTCCTCTTCTTCCACACTAACTCATCTTCTTCTTCCACAATACCACGTCCCCTTCTTCCACACTACAACGTCCTCTTATTCCCACTACCACGTCCTCTTCCCCTCCCCCCTCCTCATTTCCACACTCCCCCCTCCTCTTCTTCCCCTCCCCCCGTCCTCTTCTTCCACCTCCCCGTCCTCTTCTTCCACACTCCCCCGTCCTCTTCTTCCACCTCCCCCGTCCTCTTCTTCAACACTCCACGTCCTCTTCTTCCCACTATCGTCCCCTTCTTCCACACCACGTCCTCTTCTTCCACACTCCCACGTCCTCTTTTTTCCCCACTCCCCCCTCCTCTTCTTCCACATTTCCATCCTTTTCTTCCACACTACCACGTCCTCTTGTTCCACACTCCCCGTCCTCTTTTCCACACTACCACGTCCTCTTCTTCCACCTCCCCCGTCCTCTTCCACCTCCCCCGTCCTTCTTCCCCTCCCCCCGTCCTCTTACACTACCCGTCCCCTTATTCCACACTAAAGTCCTCTTCCACAAAACCCGTCCTCTTCTTCCACATCCACGTCCTCTTCTTCCACACTACCCGTCCTCTTCTTCCCCTCCCCCCTCTTCTTCCACACTACCACGTCCTCTTCTTCCACAGTCCACTCCTCTTCTTCCCCACTACCACGTCCTCTTCTTCCCCTCTCTCCTCTTCCGCACTACCATGTCATCTTCCCCACACCACGTCCCCTTCTTCCACACTACCACGTGGATTGCAACTGATAAATCTAACCAACCCTAAAATTTAATATGTTTATTAACAAAGGGAAAATCTAGGGGGCAAAAAAAATCAAATATAAAGATAAATTAAGACATCAATTTGGAAGTTAATTAGGAGGTTGTTCCTACACTGCTCTCATATCAATAATCTGTGCTGAGGCCCTATATCCAAAAGACTCTAAATACCATCGGTACAAGGTCGTAAGTACAATAATACAGATATATGCAAATAAGAAATATTTTGTGTAGAGTGAGCTCAGGTAATAAAACTCTACTCAACCAGTTCCGAAGAACTTCCATAAACTATCTTCTAACAAATGACAATCAGAACAGCTTGATTGACCCGTAAAAACCAATTGCTAAAGCAATAAACAGGGAAACCCCAAAAACCAAAACGTCAGGAACACGAGATAGAAAAACGACCTAACCCGGGACCTCAATAGATTCCAAAACATCAAAAACTCCTTTATACTGAAGCTGGTTCAGCATAAAAATCCCAAACTGTGGCGGTGCCAGTGCCTTTTCCAATTGGTCAGGAGCTTGGGGAAACCCGAGTTATCAAAAAAGTGTCAGTGTGAAAACAACCCCCGAAAAACGTCGAAAATCACTGTCTAGTCATCCCCTGTGAACAGAGTTACACAAAGTCCTGAGAAGTATGTTTCGTCTCACCACAGAACACATACTCTACCACACAAGTCTAAATAGCGAGAAAACAAGCAGGGACTGGAGAGAGATGTTATCTCAACGATTCCAGCTGCATAGTGCTCTCGAGGAAGGAGGAGCAGCCACCCTCGGGTGGAATCACGTGACTCCTCCAGCAACAAGCCTAGTGTCATAATTTATAATATTATATCCTACCTAATAAACATAGCTAAGTCAAAAAAAAGGTCCAATAATAGTATAAAGCACGATATTAACGATTTAGCTATTAACGAGAATATCAGCAATATAAAATTATAGAAAATGGAAAATATACATTATAAACAGATATATACATTGAGGCCCATTCTGGGGCCGCAATATTCCCCCGTCCTCCCTTCCACAATCCCACATCATCTTCTTCCACACTCCACGTCATCTTCTTCCACACTCCCACGTCCTCTTTTCCCTCCGTCCTCTTCTTCCCCACTACCACGTCCTCTTCTTCCACACTACCACGTCCTCTTCTTCCACACTACCACGTCCTCTTCTTCCACACTACCACGTCCTCTTCTTCCACACTCCCACTTCCTCTTCTTCCACACTCCCAGTTCTCTTCTTCCACACTACCACGTCCTCTTGTTCCATACTCCCCCTCTTCTTCCACACTCCCCCGTTCTCTTCTTCCACTACCACGTCCTCTTCTTCCCCACTCCCGTCCTCTTTCCAAACTTCCACGTCCTCTTCTTCCAAACTTCCACGTCCTCTTCTTCCACACTACCACGTCATCTTGTTCCACACTTCACGTTCTCTTCTCAACTCCCCTCCTCTTCTTCCACACTCCCACATCCTCTCCTTCCACAATCCCACATCCTTTTCTTCCACACTCCCACGTCCTCTTCTTCCACACTAACACCTCCTCTTGTTCCACACTCCCACGGACTTCTTCCACACTTCCACGTCCTTCTCTTCCACACTTCCACGTCCTCTTCTTCCCCACTCCCGTCCTCTTCCACACTACCACGTTCTCTTGTTCCACACTCCCACGGACTTCTTCAACACTCCCCCGTCCTTCTCTTCCACACTTCCACATCCTCTTCTTCCACACTTCCACGTCCTCTTCTTCCACACTACCACGTCCTCTTCTTCCACACTACCACGTCCTCTTCTTCCACACTACCACGTCCTCTTATTCCACATTACCACGTCCTCTTCTTCCACACTACTTGTCCTCTTCCTCCACACTACCACGTCCTCTTCTTCCACACTCCCACGTCCTCTTCTTCCACACTACCACGTCCTCTTCTTGCACTACCACGTCCTCTTCTTCCACACTACTACGTCCTCTTCTTCCACACTACCGAATCTTTTTCCCCACTACCACGTCCTCTTCTTCCACACTACCACGTCCTCTTCTTGCACATTACCACGTCCTCTTCTTCCCTTACCACGTCCTCTTCCTCCTCACTACCACGTCCTCTTCCTCACCACCCATCCTCTTCTTCCACACTACCAGTCCTCTTCTTCCACACTACCACGTCTTTGTCCACACCACTACGTTTTCTTCACACTACCACGTCTTCTTTCACACTACCACGACTACTTCCCACTACCACGTCTTCTTCCACACTACCACGTCTTCTTCCACACTACATCGTCTTCTTTACACTACCACGTCTTCTTCCACACTACCACGACTACTTCCACACTACCACGCTTCTTCCACACTACCACGTTTCTTCCACACTACCTGTGTTCCTCCCACTACCCTGTGTTCTTCCACATTACAACTTCTTATTTTACTACCACGTCTTCTTCCACACCGTCTTATCCACTACCACCTCTTCTCCCCCACTACCACGTCTTCCCACACTACCACGTCTGTAAACAGTCTTCAGAACTCTTTCAAACTGCGCGGGACTACGGTGCTGCCCTCTATAGGCCTATCAGGTCGGCTGGCCAGCCATGTTTCTTCCTTACTCTTCGGCCTCTTCCTCCGGGTCGGCCACCTCCGCGTGTCGTCTCGACACGACAATACTGGCGGGGACGAAGGTGTAAACGAGCAAACAAAGTTCCCAGGGAAACTGGCTTCCGGTCACCTGACATTTACATATATGGTCTGAACATTGCCGGTGCGGGCCAGAAAAACTCTCCCACTTCGAGGTCGGAAGAGAAAATCGGCCTGCCCCTACAGCTGGACGGGAGGAATGAAGTTTTTTTTTACTTCATCAGTCTCTACAAGAGGCATCCGTCTATCAACGAGTATCCTGAAGTCGTGCTCAAATCTCAGCGTCCAGACACAGGTACAAGCAGGGATTCAGGCAGAAATTTGTTGAATTCTCCGAGAAATGACGTCACTGACTCATGCAGCGTCCCATGCTGTTTCTCAGTCACGTGTTCAGCCTTGCCAGCATGTTCTGCTGTTGTTTTCAGCTCAGCACAACTATTTCAGTACTTCATAGGTGAGTTTGTGGGGATTTCCCAGTGTGAGCGTGTCTCGTGTGTTGTGGGTGAGGGAGGTAGGCGCGCGGCCCTGTCTCACCATACACCCCGCCCCAGTGTGACCACACACTCCCCTCACTCCCTCTCTGCTGTTTTCTGTGAATTCCCTTTGGTCTTGCCAGGCTGTACATCCAAGTGTCCGAGGCCACTCGAAGCCACATGGATCAGCAAGCCACGTGGGGGGATCACCAAGCCCGTGGATCTACAAGCCACGTAGATCTACAAGCTACGTGATCTCAAGCCACGTGGATCAAGCAAGCCACGTGGATCGGGAAGCCCGTGGGGTGATCCCCAAGCCACGTGGATCTACAAACCCCTGGATCAAACTCGTGGGTCTACAAGCCGTGGATCTACAACCCCGTGGATCCAAAAAACGTGGATCTACAAGCTACGTGGATCACAAGCCCGTGGATCTACAAGCCACGTGGATCTACAACTACGTGGATCTACAAGTGTTAGATTCAACCTTCGTCTAGGGGTGGTTCCTTCCAATATAACTTTGGTAGAAACTTAGAATCTTATAAAATCAGGTAAAAAGGAGAGTTAAACAAGCCTTTTCCGTTTTTATTAAAACCTTAAATTTTATCTGAGGATATAAAAAGCCCCTTAAAATTCTCTAGTCGACCAATAAAATTGGGTGTTAAGACTTTTTCACCCCCAAAAAAATATAGTATTTACAAGAGCGCTTATAGAAACCCTACAATCAGTGTCAATAGACACACAAACATTTTAGAGTCTATATATTTTAACCCGGTTAACATAGTTCTCGGTATCATTAGAAGATATAATACATCACTAAATTTTCCCAAACAATTTCCCTGATGATAATCCGACAGATTCTTGAAACAGTTCCTCTAAAGGAGAGCGCTTAATCAGAATAGCGATGAACAGCTGAACCTCTTTACCGAGACAGAGGGAAGGGAGGACTGTCCCGAACACTCGGTATAACCTCAACTCGGTCAAGAGGGTGGGGGCTAAACTCCCTCAACAAGAGCATACCTCGTTAAACCCTTTAGACGGGCGTTACAAACCTACCTAACACATTCCCCTATATATACTTTAAACCCAAGTATACTAATTACAAATTCATAAGCCAGATAATATTATAAACTAGTGGAATCTTTAATTAGCTTTTTAAAGAAACCAATATAATATTAAGTGGACAATTCCTAAAATTACATATAAAGACCTTGGGCGTAACCCCCCCCCCTCCGGGACAAAACGTCGCCGTAAAAGATGACTTCAAAAAAAGAATGACATAAAACACAAGTCTTTCTATTGACCAAAACCTTGACGACAAATGCTTCTTCGAAGCAACTTGAAATTCTTGGGTCACCCAACTCGAAGCGTCGACACCAGCGTTTGGTAAAAGTTTTTCCCAGTAAAGACCCCCGGTGACCCTTGACAGCGGGGAAAGCCGGTCAAGACAACAGGAGACATAGCCACTGCGAAATAAGTTCTGGATACCATAAGGTGGCTTTAAAAAGCTAGCAGGTCCCCTCAGTGGTTAAAAGAATCGAATGCTGTAAATGACAAATACAAAACATTAAAGCGTGCCTTAAAAGAAAATAAAAAGAAAAATAAATTTCCTTTCTCGTCTTTGAATAGAAGCAAAAAAAAATTAAAATTATGAAATTACATTTAATGACGTTTCTTTAGGGACGGGACAGTGCATATGCAAAAACTTATCACTCCTTTTATGTTGAATACTTATAGCAAATGGTTGTATCTAAGGGACCATCTTTGAATTCTAGCTTTTTTGGCCTTCATAGTAACTTAAAGGGGATTATGATCAGTTCTTACTCAAATTTTTTGGGGAGTGGTCCCAAGGTGGTCCCAGAGTGGTCCCAAGATAGATTTAAAAAATTTTCCCAAGGCTGCCAAAGCTAGTGCCTTTTTTTCAACGGTAGCATACGTTAATTGAGGGGATTTCAATTTAGCAGAAAAATAACAGCTGGGTGAAAAAGGTCGGAAGGGGAGGAAGGTTGTAAAGAACAGCGCCCACAGCGTAATCACGGCATCGACTTGTAAAAAAAGGGCTTCAAACACAGGGTCTGTAGGACTGGAGTAACCAAGTAGACGCTTTGAAGAAAAAGGCAGCTCACTTGCAGTTGTCCATTCAAGAACTTTAGAACTTGTAAGCTAAAAAGGGGTGCCGCCACTTGTAAAAAAATTAGGGAAAAACCCGGGGGTGAACCAGCCACCCCTAGGAACCTTTGCCCCCCTTCTTGTTTTTTGGGAAACGGAAATCCATAATGCCAGAATCTTAGGTTGACGGGGGCAACGTTCCTTGCCCTATATTAAATCCCAAAATTTTATTCGGGCTTGCCCAAACCCAAATTTATTAGATTGACAGTAAAGGGGCTCGTCTAGTTTTTCAGAAGGGCCTCAGTCGTATCTTGTGTTGGTCCGTCATCACTAAAACTACCAGATCATCAAGGTAGGCTTCGACGCCTTCCAAGTCGAACGTCAGCCTGTTCAAAGCCTCTGGAAGGTAGAACCCCTTGCAGAGTCCGAAGGGCATCACTAGGTAATTAAACGGCCTCCAGGCACTGTAAAAGAAAAAAATCCTGAGTTCGAGGTAATAAAGGCACCTGATAATAACCCCAGGAGGCCCCAAACGCTGGGGTTTTTTTCATTTTGTCAATCGGTCGTAAACCTGGGAAAGGGGGAAATGCATCCACCGTTAGGGAAATTTTCTCTACGATAGTGGTACACATTCTTTTAAAACCCGTCCGACTTAGGTACCAGGACACACGGAACCCCGGGCTCTTTAGGTTCAATCAAACCATGGCCCATAGGAAATGTATCTCATCCTTAGAGCCTTATTCTTAACTGGGCTAACCCGATAAGGTGCTTTTTTTATCGGTGCACTCCTTGCACGTCCACATCGTATCCCCATAGAACATTGTCGGGGATATCCCCAAAAGAGACTGCTATAAGTGTAGATCAAGTCTCTGATTTCCCTTTTCCCCTTTCTAAATTACTAAAAAATTTATCTAGGTTTCCCAATTTTTCCCGAGTTCTTTAATCTTATCTCTACTCCCGGGAACAATCTTCCTTACTGGGGTCGTCTTCTTGAAGCGCACAGCAGCCATGGGATGACACCTTCAGGTATTTCTTCAGCTGATTTTTGGTAAGTTGAGTAGACTTCTTTTTTCCCCGGTGTTCTCACCATAATTTACTTTACTTAGTTTCTTCAACACTTCCATAGGACCCTCTTACTTGGGTTGCAAGGTATCCCCCGGCACCCAGGGCTTCCTTGTCTCCCGTTCAAAAACGTTCAACGGGACTTGTCATAACTTTTTTCATTTGATTTGAGCTCGTCTCAGGTTATCGGACCAATTGCCGAGTAAATGACAAGTGTTGCTGCATTGCTGAGGGAGACAGACATAAAGGAGGTTCCGTTCGCCCCGACCCCCGCCCTTTTAAACATTGCTAAGGGCCCCTCTGACTGCATGACCATAAATAAGCTAAAGGGGGCTATATCCCGGGCTTTCCTGTTCACTCTCGTAGGGAAAGGAGGAGGAATGGGGCCTTCGTCCCAGTCCTTTGAAAACTGCTCGTGGCCCTCATCATGACCGGTGTTTGGTGGAACCTCTCAAAGGCCCCCTGGGTTTGCGGTCTATAAGCTGTTGAAACTATGGGTTTAATTGACCCTGGACAAAGCCTCACGAAAAACCTTTGATGTAAAATTCGTTCCGGTCAGTTGGATCTCCTTAGGAAACCCGAACTGTGCGAAAACCCAAAAAAGACTCTTCAATACCCTTACCTAATCTTTCGTAGGGGCACGGCCCAAATCCGGGTTGTCGTACCCATAATAGAAAGGGGTATTGGTTGCCGAGCTTGGTTTTGGAAGAGGTCCCACACGTCTACTGAGTCGGGGAAAAGGGTCCCCCTTCTACGGCAATGGGTACAAGTGGTCAGGTGGAGGTTTTTTTTGCGGGTTTCCCCACGTTTCAAATTTAACAGTTCCCCAATCTCGGTCCGTACTTTTTATCTTCGGCCAGAAAAATCCCGGGGCCCAATTTTCCCAAAGTTTTTCCCCACTCCCAAATGCCCTCCCATGGGGCTGAAGGGCCCCTCCAACACCAATTAAACCTAACAGGCAAAACTCTACCTGGACCTTAGGGGTTTGGGTTTTCTGCAGAGATAGCAGCTGGAATTTCTTCATCAGAATACCGTCAGCATAATAGAAACATTCTTCCATCCCTCAGCTTCCGTCTCTGTAAGCACTTGCTCTCTTGCCTGTTTTAAAGATGGGTCTGCTGCTGTTCCTTCCTAGGTTGTCTCGGTTAAAATCACCCCTCTGTAGAGGGGAAATCTACCCTCGGGGCTCTGGGAACGATCTTCGACGTCTGGTCGATCAACGGGACTAAACAGCGCTTCCAAACCCCAATCTGAAGACCCAAATTGGGAAGGGGTTCCGGAATTTTTCCATAGCCCTTGTTATTTGAGAGGGAAAAAGACGAGGACCTTCCTTACATCCTTCAATGGCATAAGCCTCTCCCGAGGGAATTCTCTGTAACATGGTTCTCTCTTTTCCTCCTCTTCCTAAATCATTACCCACAAGTAGGTCAACCAACTTTATGGAAAATCAGTCTCGAAATCCCACAACAGCCTCACCCTGAAAGAATCTAAATTCACATACACCTTATAAGGGGACTCTCGTGATGGGGCCACCGTAACCTTCTAGCAGAACATCTAGGTTAGTATAGGTGTTTTTATTTAAAAAAAGGGCCCCCTTTTTTCAATGAGTCAGGTAGCTACCCGTATCTCGATAGGATACTATGTCTACCATTGGTCCCCTGTAATTCCAGCCACCCCGGAAAAGTAGGGAAGCATGGCCTCCGTTACTTTATCAAAAGCCCATCCGAGGAATTAGGCATTTCGACTTGGAGGACTGCTCAGCTAAGGCTTGCTCTTTTTTTCCTCCTGCTCCTTCAGCTTAGAAATTCATTATGCGGAAGGTTTCTGCACCTGAACGCCTAGATCGGGCCCAAATGGAAACAAAAGGGGTCTCAAATGGCGGGTTTCTGGCAATAGGGAAAATATGTCCCTTTTAGGATATCTCTTCATAATATGATGGTCTTCCTTTACCTGTGGCACAGTGTAGACTTTCTCTAAACGAGGAGGTGCAGTCTGCTGATCCGTTTTTCCCAGGAGAATAGGGGTCTTGAAGAAAAAACCCATTTCTCTCGAGATGACTTTTTCCTTTTTCAATTGAAAGTTATCTCAAAATGGTCTGCTAAGGAAGCAGAGGCCAACACGTCTGCTGTCTGATGTTAATTTCAAAGGTACGTACGTCCCCAGTCGGGTGTTGTAAAATTCCCCTTGCAGGATTAACTGCATCAAGCGCTCCCTGAATCCCCTGGACCTCAACCATCGTTCTAGAGCCACCCTTTTTTCGGGCGAATTCTCAGGGCTGGCCAGGTAGTCGTCGTGAGAGCGGAAGGTACGCTGATAACAAGGAAGAAGTCAAATCCTTTAAATTTTCTTCTTCACCGCTTCGTAATCAACATACTTTCAAGGAAGAGCTGCTGCAGGCTTGTGCCTTACCCGTAAGGGGGGTGTGAAATAAGGTACCCAATGTTCCCCTGGCCATTGCTCCTCTTGCCCGATTCTCAAATGTGTCAAATAATGTCCAAATCCCTTTTCACAGAATCTAGGCACTAATAAGGCACCTTGTGCAGGTCAAAGACAAGGTTGAAAGGGCAGATATTTACTCCTCTTATCTTTTATCTCTCGAATCTGATGTTTTCCCCCTCAATTCTTCTTTATACAGCTGACGTTGTGCTTCTGTTGTGCTGTCTGCAACTTTATGAATTTCCATACGTTAAAATGTTGAGAGAGGAAACAAAAGGGACAGGAGGAGTGGGAGGATCGAGTCCCTCTGCAAGCGGGGCGTTCCCAAATCCTGTCGTCCGCCCCGACCGGGCTTGCTAAAGGGCTCTCATTACCTGATTCAAGTGATACGTTGTTTTACAGAGCCCTCTCCCAAATGGTTTTCAAATGAAGTCGCTAAGTCGTCTACTCCTAGAGCCAAAAATTCCACTGGGGTGGCTCTACATGAGGGTTCAATATCTGGGCCGTATCGAAGGTGGAGGAAAAAACATGTTTTAATCAAGAAAGGGGAAATCCAGCCTTTCGGTTATAGGGGAAATCCCAACTTTTAGCAACTTGCCAGCATTTGTGGGGTAAATTTTCCCAAAGTATCCCCGGGTTAAGTCCCTTTACCAACGGGTATGTCCCTTCCATTGTAAGTTCGATCTCCCGGACAGGCCCCACTTGTTACGATTCGAACCTTCGTCTAGGGGGGTTATTCTCAATATCCGGGGAAAAATTAGAATTTATAAAATCAGGTAATAAGGGAGTTCAACAAGCCTTTTCCCTTTTTATTAAAACCTTAAATGCTTATCTGGGTATATAACAAGACCACTTGAATATCTCATGTCCCATCTTTTTTAATCACATAAAATTAGAGTATGTATAAAAGCCTTAATTTAAAATTCCCCCAAAAATATAGTATTTACAAGAGCGCTTATGTAACACACAATCAGTGTCAATGACACACAAACACTTTAAGTCTATATATATATACACCCGGGTTAAAAAGTTCTCTTGAGTATCACTTAGAAGATATAAAACGTCACTAATTTCACAACAATTCCTACGATGATAATCCCACAGATTCTTAAACAGTTCCTCTAAAGTAAAGCGCTTAATCCCGAATAGCGATGAACAGCTGAGACCTCTTTACCGAACAGGGGGAAGGGAGGACTGTCCCCAACAGAACACTCCCGGGATAACCTCAACTCGGGCAAGAGGGTAGAGAGGCGAACTACCTCAACAAAAGCATCCTCGTTAAACCTTAGACAGGCGTTACAAACCTCCTAACACATTACTCCCCATATATACATTATACCCGGGATACTAATTAAAAATTTATAAGCCAGATAATTTTAAAAAATAGTGGAATCTTTAATTAGCTTTATTAAAGAAACCCCGAGTATAATATTAAGTGGACAATTCCATATAAATTATATATAAAGACCTTGGGCGTAACAAAAGGCCCGGGGCCCGCAAGCCACGTGGGGTGATCCCAAACCATGGATATAAAACCCGTGGATCTACAAGCTACGTGGATCTACAAGCCACGTGGATCAGCAAGCCACGTGGATCAGCAACCCGTGGATCAGCAAGCCCCATTTTGGTCTGCTGCCATCAACCCATGACGTCACGGGGGTGTCGGCTCCCCTGACGTCACCACCATCTGCTGACGTCACAATGCTGCCGCTCCACTGACTCACTCGCGATGTCACTCCATGACATCACATGACGTCACCCCGACATCACCCATATGATGTCCCGAGTGCTTAGTTTCACAGTGATCATTTTTTTTTCATTATTTGTCGAGAAAGGGGGAAGATATAGTCGAGTGTTCATTAATTATTTTTCTCAGTCAGTGTTCTCACTCCCTGTTCCACAGGGGGCAGTTTTTGGGCCCCTGTTGTTTAAATTTAAAAAACGACATAGATGAGGAATAAATAGTAACATAAGTAAATTTGCTGATGACACCAAAAAAGGCCGTCAATTCATTCAAATGGGACATTAGAGCACTCCAGGATGATTTGAATAGACTGATGCAGTGGTCGGAGAAGTGGCAGATGCAGTTTAATGTAAACAAATGCAAAATTCTAAATGTTGGGCAGGACAATAACCCATCCCAAATAAAAGCTGAAAAATGTAGATCTTATTATTTTATTCGAGGGGATTTAGGAGTTTTTTTTAGTTAATTTAACAAAGGCATGTGTTCCCAATAAAAAACGAACCCTTGGCTTCATATCAAGAAGTATAAATAAAAGCCCTCAGGTTGTTCTTCAATTATATATCTTTGATATATAATTTGGTTCTAAAGCAACCAATCTTTTCCAAATTTATTTATCAAACCCTCTTTTTAAATTTTCCCGAATTTTTTAGCCTTATGACCCTACTTGGTACATTATTACACCATCTACAACTCAAAAAACCATTTTCCCCCATTCTTTCTAAATTTATATTCGTTATATTGAGTTATTTCTAGATAGTTTTCCTCGGGTACTTTATTTATATTGTTTTTTTTTTTGTTGGTTTTTCTCTTATATACCTCAATGTTATTTCATCTCTTTTACGTGTCTGAAGTCAAGGTAAAGGGTTGCCGAGAGAACCAAGGTTGTCTCGGGGTAACCAAAGGTCTCGAGAGCGGGACGGTTGTCTCAAAGTAAAGGCTGGTTGTCCGGGGGGTTTCGGTTGTCTCGGGGCGGCTCGGGTCTCGAGAGTCAATGTCGGGTTGCCCCGGGGAAGGCCGGTTGTCTGGGGAAAATCAGGTTGTCTCGGAGAGTCGGCTCAATTTTTCTCGGGAGCAAGACTAAGGTTGTCTCGGAAAGAAAGCCAAAGGGTTTTCTTGAGAGTCAAGGCTCAAGGTTTCCGAGGGGTCAAACTCAAGGTTGTCTCGGAGAGTCAAGGCTAAGGTTGTCTCGGGGTGGGAGAAAATTCCCCAAAAGGAGGGGGTAGGGCTCACTACCCTTGTTAGGGCCCCCCCCCTTTCTCCTTAGGGGGGCCGACGAGGCAGTCTGGGTGCATAAACAAAAAAATTGGATGTCTGACCACAGTGTGTCACGTGGTCTGACCAAAAAGCAACGAGTGTATGACGTTAATGACATTTGGAAAAAGTAACCTTTGCCGTAACAGGAAGATTACAGTAAACTGTTGTATTGTTTCTACACTTGAAAAATTTCAAAAAATTGTTCCAGTATTTAAAATTTGGGGAAAACAAAATTTTAATTGCCACTTGTGGCGGCGTGAGCGGTTGTTGAAATTGTGCTGATCCCGCATGCGGGGACCACGGGCCAAGCTGCACGAGGGTCAGGTGAATACGGCTCCCTAAGTCATCGACTTAGGGTCATGCGGGCCAGGGGACAAAAACATAGACATTAGTTGGTCCGTTATTCTAATTTAACCCACTAACATCGGGAAATAAGATAAGAACTCTTTTCCCCGGGGTTTTGTTAATAACATCAACATCGCAGTATATTCAAAATGTGTGCACTTCTTACTGCAAAAAAAACAAAGTAGAATAATCGCAAGTGAATTCCATCGAAACAAGCGGTGACTTCAGCGGCATTCTAAACAAGACAGCATTTCCCCATATGGTACCCAAAACCATCGCTCAAAGTTACAAGAGCAAAGGAGGTTTTTTGTTCTGGTCGGCAGGGGGCTGTGCAGTTCTTGTAGTCAAGAACATCAAAATTTACCTGTTGACGGCGGGTTTTCGTTGACTTTCAAGTCCAAAAAAGTGAGTAAACGCCTTTCAGTCCATCTAAGATTGAAATATGGGCATATGCTCCTTTGGGGCAATAACTCACATTGATGTTTATCTTACAGCCCTGTGGGGGTGTGAGGCCATAGATGTTCCTTTGCAGGAGTTGGGGATGGCTGCGACTTCTGGGATTCATCAATAAGCTAAGTAACATACAGTCCACGTTATCGTGGGAGCCCATCCTCAACAGAGGGGTCAAGACTCAAGGTTGTCTCGAGAGAGTCAAGACCCCAGGTTGTCTCGAGAGAGTCAAGGCTCAAGGTTGTCTCGAGAGAGTCAAGGCTCAAGGTTGTCTCGAGAGGCAAGACTCAAGGTTGTCTTGAGAGAGCCAGACTCAAGGTTGTCTCGGAGAGTCAAGGCTCAAGGTTGTCTCGAGAAGTCAAGACTCAAGGTTGTCCTCGAGAGACTCAAAATTGTCTCGATAGATTCAAGGCTCAAGGTTGTCTCGAGAGAGTCAAGGCTCAAGGTTGTTCGAGAGTCAAGACTCAAGGTTGTCTCGGAGAGTCAAGACTCAAGGTTGTCTCGAGAGAGTCAAGACTCAAGGTTGTCTCCAGAGAGTCAAGGCTCAAGGTTGCTGGGGTCAAGGCTCAAGGTTGTCTCGAGAGAGTCAAGACTCAAGGTTGTCTCGAGGGGTCAAGACTCAAGGTTGTCTCGAGAGAGTCAAGGCTCAAGGTTGTCTCGAGGGGTCAAGACTCAAGGTTGTCTCGAGAGACTCAAGACTCAAGGATGTCTCGAGAGACTCAAGGCCATGGTTGTCTCGAGAGAGTCAATGCTCAAGGTTTTCTCGAGGGGTCAAGACTCAAGGTTGCCTCGAGAGAGTCAAGGCCCCCAAGGTTGTCTCGAGAGAGTCAAGACTCAGGTTGGGGTGCTCGGGAGAGAGTCAAGACTCAAGGTTGTCTGAGAGAGTAAAGGGCTCAAGGTTGTCTCGAGAGAGTCAAGGCTCAAGGTTGTCTCGAGGGGTCAAGACTCAAAGTTGTCTCGAGGGGAAAAGTTCAAAGAACTCAAGGTTGTCTCGAGAGAGTCAAGACTCAAGGTTGTCTCAGAGACTCAAGACTCAAGGTTGTCTCGAGGACTCAAGGCTCAAGGTTGTCTCAAGAGAGTCAAGGCTCAAGGTTGTCTCGAGAGAGTCAAGATCAAGGTTGTCTCGAGAGAGTCAAGACTCAAGGTTGTCTCCAGAGAGTAAAGACTAAAGGTTGCCCAGAGAGTCAAGGCTCAAGGTTGTCTCGAGTCTAGGCTCAAGGTTGTCTCGAGAGAGTCAAGACTCAAGGTTGTCTCGAGGGGGTCAAGACTCAAGGTTGTCTCGAGGGGTCAAGCTCAAGGTTGTCTCGAGAGAGTCAATACTCAAGGTGTCTCGAGAAAACTCAAGACTCAAGGATGTCCCCGGAGACTCAAGGCTCTGGTTGTCTCGAGAGAGTCAAGGCTCAAGGTTTTCTCGAGAGAGTAAAGACTCAAAGTTGTCTCGGAGAGTCAAGGCTCAAGGTTGTCTCGAGAGTCAAGACTCAGGTTGTCTCGAGAGAGTCAAGACTCAAGGTTGTCTCAGAGAGTCAAGACTAAGGTTGTCTCGAGGAGTAAAGACTCAAGGTTGTCTCGAGAGCTCAAGACTCTGGTTTGTCTCGAGAGAGTCAAGGCTCAAGGTTGTCTCGAGAGACTCAAGACTCAAGGTTGTCTCGAGAGACTCAAGGCTCAGGTTGTCTGAGAGAGCCAAGACTGAAGGTTGTCTCGAGAGATGAAGACTCAAGGTTGTCTCGAGAGAGCCCAAGGCTCAAGGTTGTCTCGAGAGTAAGACTCAGGTTGTCTCGAGAGACTCAAGGCTAAAGGGTTGTCTCGAGAGAGTCAAGGCTCAAGGTTGTCTCAGAGAGTCAAGACTCAAGGTTGTCTCGAGGAGTCAGGCTCAAGGTTGTTTTGAGAGAGTCAAGACTCAAGGTTGTCTCGAGAGAGTCAAGACTCAAGGTTGTCTCGAGAGAGTCAAGACTCAAGTTGTCTCGAGAGAGTCAAGGCTCAAGGTTGTCTCGAGAGAGTCAAGACCAAGGTTGTCTCGGAGCTCAAGGCTCAAGGTTGTCTCGAGAGAGTCAAGGATCAAGGTTGTTCGAGTGTCAATCAAGTTCTCGAGACTCAAGGCTAAAAGTTGTCTCGAGAGAGTCAGGCTCAATGTTGTCTCAGTAAGGCTCAAGGTTGTCTCGAGAAGTCAAGACTAAAGGGTTTTCTGGGAGAGAGTCAAAAACTCAAGGGTTTGAAAGTAGCTAAGGTTGTCTCGAGGAGTAAAGACTAAAGGTTGTTCGAAAACTCAAGACTCAAGGAGCTCGAAAACTCAACCAGGTTGTCTCGAGGGGTCAAGGCTAAAGGTTTTTCTCGGGGGTAAAGACCAAGGTTGTCTCGAGGGGTCGGGGCCCAAGGTTGTCTCGAGGGGTCAAGGGCCAAGATTGCTCGGGGGTCAAGGCTCAAGGTTGTCTCGAGAGTGTCAGGCTAAAGGTTGTCTCGAAAGAGCGGCTCAAGGTTGTCTCGAAAGAGTCAAGGCTCAAGGTTGTCCGAGAGAGTCAACCAAGGTTGTCAATCTATCATTTTTTAAAATATTCTAATTATTGATTTTTTTCTTATCATTCTCTAAATGTTCACCAATGCTTTTAAAACCATTGTCTAGTATGGCGCCCAAAATTTGGGTGCAAAAAAGTGAGTTTTGATGAATGGTTCAGAGAACCGACAAGTTGATAAATTAGACAATATGCAACACTTGGGTATCTTTTTTAGAAACGTTCCGTCACACAGTGGCTTCATCAGTCCAATACAAAGAAGAATGGTGAAGATCAAAAGAGATTGAGATAATCAATCCCTCAGCCTGGAGCCCATCAATCTTGAAAGAATACAGAATAATCGCAAGTATAAGCCTGTATAACCCGCCTTCTTTCGCTCATATTCTGTATTCTTTTCAACACTGATGGACTGATTACATCGACTCCAGACTGAGACTGATTACCTAAATCATCTTCTGATCCTCATCATTCTTCTTTTTACTGACAGGATGAAGTGTTATACATTGTTTAATTGATCATAATCTAAGTGAGCTCTTACTAGTGATGTATAGAGCTGAAAAAAACTTTAAAATTCCTGTTACTTAAGCTTCTTGAAATAAATTTAAGTAATCTGATAAATTTATTGCATACACATAGCACCGTTGTCTTGGCTTCAGATTTCTGCTGACCATAAGTTCCATAAGGAAAGTTCATCAGAGACCTTAACGAAGAGACGTGTGGTAAAAGGACACAAGTGCAACTAATGTGACATTTTATTGTGGCAACGTTTCGCTCTCCCGGAGCTTTATCAAGCCATTAATAAAGAGACGTGTTGTCCAGGCATCAGAATTGTCTGCCATAATTCTTTTTGTCCCAAGATCAGGTCTCCCGAATCCAGAGACTTTTTTTCCCACTAAATCAGAGGAGAGGTTCAAAAATAATAGAGGGAAGAGGTTCAAAAATAATCAGAGGGAGAGGTTCAAAAAAATCAGAGGGGAGAGGTTCAACAAATAACGAGTGGAGAGGTTCAACAAATAATCAAGTGGAGAGGTTCAAAGTGTTAACTGTTTTTTCGGCACAGGCGAGAAACCAGTTTGATTTGGGACCAACATTTCAATAATAGAAGAATCTTCAAACACAGAGTATTTTTATATGAACAGTTTATAATGTTTATGCATTTTTCAGACTTGAGTTTGTGGCTGTCGTTTTTCGACCTGATATACGCCAAAATGGTTTAACATTCTAAAACCCGGTAATAAACTAGAGTGAAAAATGAGAGGAAAACAGAAGAATAGATTAAAAAAACAACACTGAATTTTGGGAGAACAACACATGAAGGTGTGGAGGGGAAAACACTGAAGGTCTGAACAGGAAAAAAGACGATGTGTACACAGCAAAAATTGAAGATGGTAAAAGCAACATAGCAACATGTTGAATGGGGAACAACAACACAAATATGTGTAGACAAAAATATACTGAAGGTGTGTAACAAAAAACTGAAGTTAAAGGGTTCTCATTATCCATCCATATTTTTCTCGCAGATAAAAATGGCAGGGTTGTAACCTTGGGAAGCCCCTTGACAAACACCCCCAAGTTTTTCAATTATTTTTTTTTTTGGTTTACCTGAGTTTACCTGAGTTTATTGGATTTTACCTGAGTTTACCGGGATTTTACCGAGAGAACCACAACGCCCCCTGGCCCGGTCGGACCAGGCCTCATTTGGGGCCAGAGCCTGATCAACCGGGCCCCTTGGCCGCACCAGTTCAATAGAACCACAGCCGGGTGGTCAGGTACCGATTTTGGGTCCTTCCCAGTGCCTGCTTGAAGACACCCGGGGGCTTGGGTAACCCCGCTGGGAGGCAGTTAAACAACGGGCCCCTGACATTTTTGGGTTGCCCCCAAACGTTAGTGGCCCCCCTGCTCTTCTTTGGGGGGATGTTACACGCCTCCCGAGTCTTTTGCTTGAGGGTGTTTTTTAGGGCAAGTTGTCTGCCCTCGAGAATTTTCCATGTGTATATAATAATGTATCTCTCCGCCTGCGTTCTAAAAGTACAGGTTTAGGAACTTCAAGCGTTCCCAGTAGTTGAGGTGGTTTATCGCAGTTATGCGTCCGTAAGGTTCTCTGCACATTTCAAGGTCAGCAATTTCACCCGCCTTGAAAGGTGCCGTTAGTGTGCAGCAATATTCCAGCCTAGATAGAACAACGTTCTGTAAGTGTCAACATGGGCTTGCATCCCTGGTTTTGAAGGTTCTCATTATCCATCCTGTCTTTTTTCGAGCAGATGCAATTGCTACTTTGTTATGGTCCTTGAAGGTGAGATCCTCTGACATGATCACTCCCAGGTCTTTGACATTAGTTTTTCGCTCTATTGTGTGGTTGGAATTATTTTTGTACTTCGATGAGTTTTTAATTTCTTCACGTTTTCCGTATCTGAGTAATTGAAATTTCTATCATTGAACTTCATATTGTTTTCTGCAGCCCATTTAAAGATTTGGTTTATGTCTGCTTGGAGTCTTGCAGTGTCTTCAACGGTGGACACTGTCATACATATTCGGGTGTCATCTGCAAAGGATGACACGGCACTGTGGCTTATATCCCTGTCTATGTCCGATATAAGGATGAGGAACAGGATGGGAGCGAGTACTGTGCCTTGTGGAACAGAGCTTTTCACAGTAGCTGCCTCAGACTTTACTCTGTTGACTACTACTCTTTGTGTTCTACTTGTTAGGAAATTATAGATCCATCTACCAACTTTTCGTGTTATTCCTTTATCACGCATTTTGTGTGCTATGACACCATGGTCACACTTGTCAAAGGCTTTTGCAAAATCTGTGTATATAACATCTGCATTCTGTTTGTCTTCTAGAGCATCCAGGACCTTGTCGTAGTGGTCCAGTAGTTGGGACAGACAGGAGCGGCTGCTCTAAACCCATGCTGCCCTGGGTTGTGTAATTGATGGGTATCTAGATGAGTGGCGATCTTGCTTCTTAGAACCCTTTCAAAGATTTTTATGATATGGGACGTTAGCGCTATTGGTATGTAGTTCTTTGCTATTGCTTTACTGCCACCTTTGTGGAGCGGGGCTATGTCTGTTGTTTTTAGTAACTGCGGACGATCCCAGTGTCCATGCCCCCTCTCCAAAGGATGTTACAAGCACGTGATAGGGGCTTTGCAGTTCTTGATGAACACGGAGTTCCATGAGTCTGGGCCTGGAGCGGAGTGCATGGGCATGTCATTTATTGCCTTTTCGAAGTCATTGGCGTCGGGGTGATGTCAGATAGGCATGCGTCTGTCAAGTTCTGTGGCGCTCTCATAAAAATCATTTAGGTCTTCGATTTTCAGTCTGGTTAGCGGCTCGCTAAAACTGAGTCATACTGTGACTTAGTAACTCACTCATTTCCTTGCTGTCATCTGTGTAGGACCCATCCCGTTTAAGTAGGGGCCAAATACTGGTTGTTGTTCTCGACTTTGATTTTGCTATTTCCTCTGACTAGTGTCTCCCTAAGTATTTCAGATATATTGGCCTCCTGTAGCCGCTCCGTTATTCTTTGCCTTCGCCTGTATAGGAGCGCCTTCCCTTTTTAGTTTGCATCTTTCCTCCTTTTTCCCTTTAAGGGAATTTGACTTGAGCAAACCTCAAGTGCCACAGAGTTAATTTGTTCTAGACATAGGTTAGGATCCGTGATGCTTAGGCAATCTTCCCAGTTTATATCATTTAGGACTTGGTTTTTTGGTCCCACCTTATGTTTTTGTTATTGAAGTTGAATTTGGAGAAGGCTCCTCGCGGCTGATCACATTTTGTTGATCTGTGGCTTTCCGCATGCATGTCTGGACCTCTATTATGTTGTGATCTGAGTATATTGTTTTTTATATGATGACATTTCGTATCAGATCATTATTGTTGGTGAAGATGAGGTCCAGCGTATCTCTAATCTTGTGGGCTATACTATTTGCGGGTTTAAGGTGAATTTGGTGCAGAGACTTAAAAGTTCATGCGTGTACAAATTTTCATCTGAGCTGCCTCCTGGTGTTATCTCTGCTACCACATTGTTTGCAATGTTCCTCCATTTTAGGTGCCTTAGGTTGAAATCCCCTAGGAGCAAGATGTTGGGGGCAGGAGCTGGAAGATTTTCCAGACAGTGGTCAATTTTCAGAAGCTGTTCCTGGAATTGTTGGGACGTTGCATCTGGGGGCTTGTAGACAACCACGATGACCAGGTTTTGATTCTCGACCTTTATTGCTAATGCTTCAACTACATCATTTGAGGCATTTAGTAGTTCTGAGCATATAATGACTCTGTGATATACAGGCCAACTACTCCCTTTTGCCTGTTCACTCTGTCACACCTTTATAGGTTGTAGCCCGGGATCCATATTTCATTGTCCAAGTGATCTCTTATGTGGGTCTCTGTGAAAGCCGCAAACATAGCATTTGACTCAGTAAGCAGTCCACGAATGTAAGGTACCTTGTTGTTTGTTGCTGGCTTTAGACTCCTGTGTGGGTTTGAGTTTGTAGAATACTCCGTTCTAGCTACTATTTTCAGAAATTTTCCGTAACGGAGTAACTGAAATTTGTCCTCATTTAACATGATATTGTTTTTCGTGGCCCAAGTGGAGATTTACCGTGTCCTCAATAGATGACAGTGTCATGCAAATTCTAGTATCGTCTGCAAAGGAAGCCATGGTGCCATGGTGCCATGGTTTATATCTCTAAGTCGGATATGAGGATGAGGAAAAAAATGGTGTCTGTGGCAGCCTCCGACTTAACTCTATCATCATCAGGTGTAGTATGTCCTGCGCACCTGGTCGTAATGGCATCAAAGTGAAGCAATCAAAACTCAACTATTGAATAAGACTTGTATTTCCCCCACCAAATAGACAAGTTGGTATTTACAATATGTACACCATTTACAATATGTACAGTAATGTAACAGTGAACAAAGGAGGCAAAATGCAAGAGCCAGAGAATACACCGTGTGCAACCAGCAGCCCAGACAAGTCTGTCAAATCGTGTCACGTGAACCACATTGTTTCTCAGCTCTGGCGAGCTTGTCTGTGATTGGCAGATTAACCAAGGTACTTATATAACGACGGGGCCCCTATTGATCATTAAACCCCTAGCACCTGGTTCGCGGGTTTGGGGAGGCAGCCTATTGAGAGTGTGACATACGCCGAATAAAATGTAGCATACTTGTAACTTGCCACATATGCACTAAAACTCTTTGTCAATATCAACATCTGTGAAAATTTTGTTTAAAATATGTACCAAGTTATTCGCCGGGAGAACGGCATGTTGTGTTCTGCCATAAAAATGAGAGAATTTATCTCCATTTCCATCCTAATCATTATGTTTATCCTGATATATTTTAAAAATGCTGTTGAATACTGACTGTTATTCTTGGGTTTTACATTTCTTGTATGCTTTGTGGGAAACTTTATGAGCTATATGAGATGACTTATTAAAGTACTTCAACTTATGGTGCACAGTACTGTATATTTATATAATAAATCGTCTTTAACAAGTAATACAAGTTTAAATCATGTGTTTTCACTCTGCCACAGTTTCAACTCTGTGGCTTAACAGTACCACTAAACCTTACATCTCCTGAGCCACTCATTTTATTACCACTTAAAGAAATACAATAATACAAGTGTGCATTCCGAATTAAAGAGTCACTAAAATGCCGAGCGAGAGCAACGGACACATAGAACTGTTATGTGCAGGGCGACTGACGAGTACTGAACACGGTTACCTACTGTCCGATGCGGGTCATTGACTGCATTGGTTAGAGATTTGCTATTTTCTCAGTTACGCACTGAAGTTTGAAAAAAAAATTCAATTCACTAAAAATTCACAGATTGCCTGAGTTTTATAATTAACACCAAAGAACCAATATGGATGACAAAACCCAAGATCTTTAAAAAAAACTGGGGTGATATCGATGAAGAAGATTATTGAGAATTGAAGCACCGATCATGAAAATGATGGGTGGGGGGAGAGCTAGATCATGAACTGGTGAGGAGAGGGAGAGCTAGATCATGAACTGGGAGTGAGAGGGAGAGCTAGATCATGAACTGGGGGGGAGAGGGAGAGCTGATCATGAACGGGGGGGAGAGGGGAGCTAGATCAGAACTGGTGAGTGAGAGGGAGAGTTGATCATGAACTGGTGGGTGGGGGGGAGCTAGATCATGAACTGATGGGTGAGAGGGGAGCAGATCATAAACTGGTGGGAGAGAGGGGGAGCTAGACCATGGAGGATAGTATTACTAATATTCTACAGGGAGGAGAGGATTATTAATCTTTCCCCGATGGAGGATAGCATTACTAATATTCCGCCAGGGGGAAAATATTACTAATATTCCGCCGGGAGGGTAGTATTATAATATTCCACCAGGGGGGATAGTATTACCAATATTCCACTAGCGAGGGTAGTATTACTAAATTCCACAAGCGAGGGTTGAATTACAATATCCCA